>BQNB010023734.1:0-61486 GCA_026074375.1 Tanacetum coccineum | reverse complement strand
CAAGTGAAAGATATCTCTATTAAAGACCTTAAAAATCAGTTAGAAGAAGCTTTAAAAGAGAAAGATGATTTGAAACTTAAACTAGAAAAATTTTGAAGAATCATCAAAGAATCTAACTAAACTGATAAATAGTCAAATAAGTGCTAAAAACAAAGTTGGCCTTGGTTATAATAGTCAAATGAATGACAGTGAAGTGGTTAATAGTGTGTTTAACAGTAAAGAAAGTGATGTGGATGATAGTCCAGTAAATGATAGATTCAAAACAGGTGAAGGGTTCATGCAGTTCCCCCCCTCTACACTAGGAACTACATGCCCTCAAGACCTGACTTATCCTTTGCTAGGTTAGATGATTCTGTCTATAAGGCTAAAGTAAGTGAAACTATTACTATTGCATCTACAACCACTAAGGATAGTTTAGAAAAGCCTAAAACTGTTAGGCCTAGTGCTCATATCATTGAAGATTGGGACACTGATAGTGATAATGATAGTGTGTTTAGACCTAAACCTGATCAGACAAAACCAAAGTTTACTAAAATTATTTTTGTCAAATCTGATGAGAATGTAAAATCTGTTAATAAGGAAAACACACATAGGCAAGAGGAGTATCCTAGGAAAAGTCAAAGTCCTAAGAATAATAGAAGAAACTAGAATGGAATGATGACTCGGAAACTAGGAAATGGTTTTGAGTTAATAAGGAAATCTTGTTTTATATGTGGGAGTTTCAACTATTTAATCAAAGACTGTGATTTTCATGATAAGAAAATAGTAGAAAAACCAGTGTTGAATAATAAGGGAAGGGTTACTGGTCAAAAGGAAATTAGACAGTATGAAACAATGCTCAGAGGGTGAACCACAAAAATAAATTTACTCACCCACATCCTAAAAGGAATTTTGTTCCAACAACAGTTGTAACAAAGTCAAGACAAGTACCAGTTAATACTGCTAAGCAAAGCTCTCCAATAGCAGCAGCATCAATTAGTACTACCAGGCCTGTTAATACTGCTGCCCCTAAATCAAAAGTGAATGATGAATTACCCAAAACATATTCTTATTTTAAAGTACATCCACTAGTAAGAAGGGCTTTTAACCAAAAATCAGCAGCTAAAACCTATAATCTTAATGAAAAAGTTAAAACAGCTAGGGTTAACAATGTAACTACTGCTAGGCCAAAAGTAGTAGTTAGTGCTGCTGTGGGAAATGGGGAAAATGATGTTAAGTCCTCAACATGCTGGATTTGGAGACCAACAGGAAATGTTATTGACCATACCTCTAAAGATAGTGGATCATACATGTTTAAAAGATTTGACTATGCTGATCTACAAGGCAGACTCAAGTCAGTAATGGCTTGGGTCCCCAAGAGAAACTAATTCTCTTATTTTAAGTGCAGGGTAATCCACAATATACTTTACAAGATCAAGGGATTTTTGACAGTGGATGCTCCAGGCATATGACAGGAAACAAGTCCTTTCTTGTAGATTATCAAGAGGTTGATGGTGGATTTGTTGCATTTGTAGGAAGTCCTAAAGGAGGTAAAATTAATGGAAAACGTAGAATTAGGACTGGGAAATTAGACTTTAAAGATGTATACTTTGTAAAGGAACTTAAGTTTAATCTTTTCTCTGTCTCACAAATGTGTGACAAGAAAAACAGTGTTCTTTTCACTAAGACTGAATGTCTTGTTCTATCTCCTGACTTTAAGCTACTTGATGAAAGTCAAGTCTTGCTTAAAGTTCCCAGACAGAATAACATGTACAGTTTTGATCTAAAGAATGTTGTTCCTTCAAGAGTTTTGACTTGTTTATTTGCAAAGGCTACAATAGATAAGTCTAATTTATGGCATAGGAGGCTTGGTCATATAAACTTTAAAACTATGAGCAAACTTGTGAGGGGAAACATTGTTAGAGGTTTGCCTTCAAAGCTCTTTGAAAATGACCATACTTGTGTTGCTTGTCAGAAGGGAAAGCAACACAAAGCTTCTTGTAAGACCAAGCTTGTGAGCTCTATCAGCCAACCCTTACAAATTTTGCATATGGACTTATTTGGGCCAACATCTGTAAGGAGTATCAATCACAAGACATATTGTCTTATTGTCACTGATGACTATAGTAGGTTTAGTTGGGTTTTCTTTTTGGTTACTAATGATGAGACTAGTGGGATCCTTAAAACTTTTATTATTAGCATAGAAAACCAAATAAATCATAAGGTTAAAATCATTAGATGTGATAATGGAACTGTGTTTAAGAATAATGACATGAATCAGTTCTGTGGGATGAAAGGGATTAAGAGGGAGTTTGGTGTTGCCAGAACTCCACAACAAAATGGAGTTGCTAAAAGAAAGAATAGGACACTAATAGAGGCAGCTAGGACTATGCTAGCAGATTTATTATTACCTACTACATTTTAGGCTGAAGCAGTTCGTATTGCTTGTTATTTTCAGAATAGGGTTTTAGTAACCAAGCCTCACAACATGACACCTTATGAACTATTACATGGTAGACCACCTAGTATAAGTTTTATGAGACCCTTTGGGTGTCCTGTGACTATTCTTAATACCTTAGACCCCTTAGGCAAATTTGATGAGAAGGATGATGAGGGGTTCTTTGTTGGATACTCTATAAATAGCAAGGCTTTTAGGGTATTTAACACTAGAACTAGAAAAGTAGAGGATAATCTGCACATAAACTTTCTTGAAAACAAACCCAATGTTGCAGGGAGTGGACTAGATTGGCTCTTTGATATTGATTTACTAACAAACTCTATGAATTATGAGCCAGTTACTGCAGGGAATCAAACTAATAAGAATGCAGGTATCAAGGATAATGTTGATGCAGTACCTACTCAATAATATATTCTGCTACCATTACTTTATGATAGTCTACAGAGCTCAAAGGATGTAGTTGCTGCTGATGCTAGTAAAAAGACTAATGAAGAACCAGCACATGAGGGTGAAAGAAATGGTCAAGAGAAAGAAAGAGGAGCTTCAAATAAAGAAAATGATCAGAATGTGCAAGATTTTAGAGCTGAATTGGATAATTTGCTTGTTCAACAGAAGGAAGGTTATGCTAACAACACTAACAGAGATTGTACTGTTAGTCCATCTGTTAGTACTGCTGGGCAAAATTTTACTAATACTAATGATCTTTCTACTGATCCTCTCATACTTGATTTGGAGGATACTGGTATCTTTAGTGGTGCATATGATGATGAAGATGTGGGTGCAGAGGCTGACCTTAACAACTTGGAAATCACCATGAATGTCAATCCTATTCCAACAACCAGAATTCACAAGGATCATCCTAAAGATCAGATCATTAGAGACATAAATTCAGCTACTCAAACAAGGAGGATGACCAAGATTTTTGAAGAACATTCTATGGTTAGTTACATCAAAAAGCAGAGGAGAACAAATCACAAAGATTATCAAAACTGCTTAGTTGCCTGTTTTCTCTCATAAATCTAACCCAAGAAGGTGACACAAGCTTTGCAAGATCCAAGCTGGATAGAGGCAATGCAAGATGAGTTGCTATAGTTTAGTTTGCAGAAGGTTTGGAGATTGGTTGATTTACCCAAAGGCAAGCATGCCATTGGAACAAAATGGATCTATAGAAACAAGAAAGATGAGAGAGGGATAATAGTCAGAAACAAGGCAAGACTGGTTGCACAAGGTTACACCCAAGAAGAAGGAATTGATTATGATGAGGTTTTTGCTTCTGTTGCAAGGATAGAAGCAATCAGGTTATTTTTGGCCTATGCATCATTTATGGGGTTTATTGTGTACCAGATGGATGTGAAGAGTGCCTTTTTATATGGTACTATTGAAGAGGAGGTGTATGTCTGCCAACCTCCTGGTTTTGAAGATTCACAGTTCCCTGATAAAGTGTATAAGGAAGAAAAAGCTTTATATGGTCTACATCAAGCTCCTAAAGCCTGGTATGAGACTTTGTCTACCTACTTATTAGAAAATGGATTTAGAAGAGGGGTTATAGATAAGACTTTGTTTATCAAGAAGAGCAAAGGTGATATCCTGTCAGTAAAGTTGTATGTAGATGACATCATCTTTGGGTCTACTAAGAAGTCTTTATGTATAGAGTTTGAAGGTTTGATGCATAAGAAGTTTCAAATGAGTTCCATGGGGGAGCTCACTTTCTTCTTAGGGTTGCAGGTCATGCAGAGAGATGATGGTATCTTCATCAGCCAAGACAAGTATGTGGCTGATATATTAAAGAAATTTGATTTCTCCTCAGTTAAGACAGCAATCACTCCAATTAAGACTAACAAGGCATTGCTCAAGGATGAAGAAGCTGAGGATGTGGATGTTCACTTATACAGATCAATGATTAGATCATTTATGTATTTGACAGCTTTTAGGCATGACATAATGTTTGCTGTTTGTGCTTGTACAAGGTTCCAAGTTACTCCTAAAGTCTCACATCTTTATGCTGTGAAGAGAATCTTTAGATACTTAAAAGGTCAACCTAAATTGGGACTTTAGTATCCTAGGGATTCACCATTTGACTTGGAAGCTTTCTTTGATACTGATTATGCTGGAGCTAGCCTTGACAGGAAATCCACAACAAGAGGTTGTCAATTCCTTGGCAAAAGGTTGATCTCATGGCAATGTAAAAAGCAAACTATAGTTGCCAATTCTACTACTGAGGTAGAGTATGTTGCTGCTGCTAATTGTTGTGGACAGGTGTTATGGATTCAAAATTAAATACTTGATTATGGGTTTAATTTCATGAACATTAAGATTTACATTGATAATGAAAGTATAATCTGTATTGTGAAAAATCTAGTGTTTCACTCTAAACCAAGCACATAGAGATTAGGCACCATTTTATCAGAGATTCTTATGAGAAGAAGTTGATTCAAGTGATCAAGATTCACACATACCACAATGATGCAGATCTTCTCACAAAGGCTTTTGATGTTAGCAGGTTTAACTTTTTGATTGATAGCATTGGATTACTTAATCTCTGAAGATGTGTTTATAATATTCATGATTGATATGGTTTGGAGATGGTATTAGTGATGAATTTGGAGTTAAAAGTGGTAGTTGTAAGGTTAATGCTGCTAGGCAGGATTTAGTGCTACCGGGCGAAAGTTAGTACTGCTAGGCAAAAATTAGTACTGCTGAGCCAAAGTTAGTACTGCTTAGCTAAAGTTAGTACTGCTGAGTCAAAGTTAGTGCTGTTTTTTACCATTGGAGATAATACTGATGAGGGGGTTAACAGTAAAAATAACGGTTTCTTCGCTAGTAGGTTTGCTATTAACACTATAAAATCGTTCTCCATCATACAGTAACTTCAACTAATTCTCTCATACGCTCTAACTTACAAACCCTAATCTTATTCACCGCCAATCATCTAAATTAATCATCTATGGCTGATCTACAATTCGTTGACCAACACAACATGGTGGCTTGCTTGGAAAGATCAGATGAGAATGTTGAGTTTCATCAGATAGTGGACTTTCTTACTACTAGTTCGATTCATTATGCTCTAACTGTAAGTCCTACTATCTATGCTTCTTATATTGAGCAGTTTTGGGCTACTGCTAAGTCTAAAACAGTCAATGATGTGAAGCAAATTCATGCCACAGTTGATGGCAAGACAGTGGTAATATCAGAATCATCAGTGAGGAGTGATCTTCACTTTAATGATGAGGATGGTATTACCTGTCTATCAAATGATGAAATTTTTGTAAACCTTGCATTGATGGGGTATGAAAGAGTTTCTACTAAACTTACTTTTCAAAAAGCTTTCTTTTCCCCTCAATGGAAATACCTTATACATACCATTCTACATTGCTTGAGTTAAAAAACAACTGCTTGGAATGAATTTTCAACCAATTTAGCATCAACAGTTATTTGTTTAGCTAAGGGACAAAATTTTAACTTTTCTAAATTAATTTTTGATGGTATGTTAAGGAACTTGGATTCTACTTCTAAGAAAATTTTAATGTATCCAAGGTTTTTACAACTGTTTTTGAATAATCAGATTGCTCTTGCAGAACCTTTTAATGATATTTATGTTACACCTGTACATACTAAAAAGGTTTTCACTAATATGAAAAGACAAAATAAAGATTTTTCAAGGAGAATAACTCCATTGTTTGCATCTATGTTGGTACCTCAAGTAGTTGAGGGTGAAGGTTCATGAAAACCCTCTGAACCCCAACCACCATCTTCAACTGCTCCACCCTCTCAAGTTACTACTGTTGCAATACAACACCAAAAGACTCACAAACCTAGGCGAGCCAAAAGAGGTCAGGACACTGAGATTCCTTAGTCTAGTGGTCCCCCTAAGAAGGTTGGTGATGAGGCTGTCTATACAGGAGAGGATGACAGAGTGGTTAGGGTTGCCACTATTGCTTCTAGCTTAGAGACAGAGCAGGAAAGTGGTAACATCCATAAGACCTGACCTATGTCAACACTTAATGAACTATCTCCTTAGGGACTTGGTTTAGGTAGTGGACCCAGGTGCCAAGATACCACATTGGGGGGTGCAGATGCTCAGACTTGGTTTGAGACTGCATCTAAAAAGTCCCATGACCCACCTCTCTCAGAAGGTAACACATCTGGAAGTGGGGAGGACAGTATGGAACATCAAGTTGATTTGATGGATTTTGTACCACCAACACCCCATGATTCACCTCTCTCAGGAGGTCACACACCTGGAAGTAATGAAGGTAGACCTAACTTTAATGAATCGATAAATCTTTATACCTAATTGTCAAACAGAGTTCTTAACTTGGAAAACTTAAAGACTGCTCAAGACCTGGTGATCCAACAGCTAAAAAGAGAGTCAAAAGATTGGAAAAGGCACTAAGGGCAAGAACTCTAGGAATGAAGCTCTTCAAGATTGGTACCTCCAAAAGAAAAGGTTTGGATAAGAAGAATGTATCCAAACAGGGGAGGAAAAGTGACAAGACAAAGCCAATGTTTAATGATAGTGACTTTGATGTGCTTGATGATGCAATGGAGAATGTTGAAGGTGGTAGTACTGCTAAACAAATTACTACTATTGGGGATATACTTAATACTGCTAGTATTAGTATTAGTACTGCTGGACCTTTAAATGTTTGTACTGCTGGACCTTCAAATGTTAGTGCTGCTGGGGATATTTTTGAAGATGAGATGACAACTATTGCTAATACACTTGTGGCCATTAGAAGTGCAAGACCAAGGACAACCTCAGTAATGATTCGTAATGTTGAAAAAGAACCAAGGAGAGCAATACCAGTACCAACAGTATAAAGCCAAGACAAAGGTAAAGGCAAGATGGTGGAGTATGAACCTACTCCAAAGAATCCAAGAAAGGCACAAATTCAGATGGATAAAGAGCTAGCTCAAAGGTTGTTTGAAGAAGAACAAGCACAGTTTGAGAAAGAGCAAAAGATTGCTAGGGAAAAAGCTGCAGAAAAAAGAGGCTAAGGATACTGCATTGATTGAACAAATAGAAGATGTTCAAGCAAGGATGGATGTAGATGAATTAGTAGCTGAAAGAATTCAACAAGAAGAAAGAGAACAATTCACTGTTGATGAGCAAGCTAGAATGTTGATAGATTTGATTGCAAAAAGGAAGAAGTTCTTTGCTACATAGAGAGCTGAACAAATTAGAAACAAGCCACCAACCAGAGATCAAATCAGGAAAAAAATGGTAACTTATCTGAAACACATGGGAAATTACACTCACACTCAACTAAAGAGCAAGAGTTTTGAATAAATTTAGAAGTTATACAAGAAGGAACAGCAATGGATTAATGATTTTGTTCCTATGAGTGATGATAGTGGAAAGAAAAGCAGAGAACAGTCAAAAGCAAATAGAAAGTAGTAAGAAGAGACCAAAGTTAGAACATGATGAAGAGAGTTGCGCAAGAAACTGAAACTAGAGGATGATGCTGAGGAAAGAGAAGAAGCTTTTAGAGCTTGTTTGGAATATAGTTACAGGGGTGATGTTGTATAATGTTGAATCCCTCTGGCTATTTAAATATCTAATAGTCTGACTGGAAGACACACATTCTTACAATTAAAACATGATGTATTATCACATCATCAGATCTAATGAAAGTTCTAATAATTACAAGATATTCAATGAAATGATTGAGGACTTTGACAAACAAGATGTGGTAGACCTATACAGGCTGGTAAAAGAAAGGTATGAGACAACAAGCCCAGAAGGATATGACTTGTTGCTTTAGGTAGATCTGAAGACTTTATTTGAGCCTTGTGAAGAAGATGAAGTCTGGAGGAATCAACAAGACTACAACTTGATAAGCTAGAGATTATTTGATTCATGTGGAGTTCATGTATTATTGATGGATACTGGAATTGCTATTCACATGATGGTTGAAAAGAAATATCCTCTTACACAAGAAATACTTTCAAGGATGTTAAATAGAAGACTAGAAGTTGATCATGAAAGTACTATGACATTTGAGCTTATCAGATTCATCAAGGCACAACTAGAAGAGTGAAGAAGTGTTTGGATACATCCTCCTAGTGATCAAGATGCTGGTAATGAAGAAACTTGATGATTAACAAGATGAATATCAAGTTTAGGGGAGGATTGTTAGGAATTAGAGGCTTCTACAACTTAATGTTGTTGGTTCAAGTTTGTGCTGCTGCTGAAGATTAGAGAAAATAGTTTAAGTCATTAGTACTGCTTATGTAATAGTTAGTATTGTCAGTACAAAGTGTTAGTACTGTCAGTTTATTAGTACTGTTAGTTATAATAGTTAGTATTGCTAAAGTGATATGCATGAGATATATTATTGTAAGCCCATTAGGGTTTCCTTGATGTATAAAAGGAACCCTACGGCATAGATCTAGATATAAGTTTTATATTGTTTTCATAGCAAATATAGTTAGCAGCTTCAAGGTTATTTTGTAACCCTATCACTATTCAAAGTGATTATTATATAATGAGGCTGAAAGTTTAGTTTACTTGTGTGTTCATTGTTAATCTTCTTATTGCTTAAAGTATAGATTCCACATAGACTTTAAGTTATCTCACAAGGTTTATGTCTTAGTAGTTTTGGACTTTCTCAAGGTTACTAAAAACCTTTATACAAGCTCTAAGGAGATCAAGATCTATTCCAGAAGGATCAACAGAATAGTGGAGTCCTAAATAACTCCTTCATCGTTGTAAGTCAGTTTTGATTAGAAATTCATCTAGGGATAATAACCCAATGAAACATGAATTATATGCATAGCAGAAATAGCATAATGAACAAATTATTCAACAAGGTTTTTCATCATTATCTTCTCTACAATGACTACTACAAGCCCCAATTCTACACCTGATCAATGTTTAGCTTGAACGTGTAATCTAAATATAACAAGGAATCAAAGGATCATGAGGCTTAAAAACAACAAAACCATACGGTGTCTACAAAAGGACTTGACACTAGACACACACACTTTTCCTAGGTGTTTACATCTTGAAACACAGAAAATAAACACGGACCTATATCTCATTATTATAACAGGATATTAGGTTTACAAAAGGATAAGAAAACAAAATAAAGTATTAATAAAATCTTTTAAACGTTTAGTTTATCTGCTGATTCTTTAATTCTTCCATCTTTTAAAGAATTCCTTCCTTTGCCTTTTAAGTCCTTCATCTTTCATATGTTTTGTCTTATCAACTCAAATATAATTCCCAACAATCTTCCCCTAGTTGATAATGACAAAACCAAAATAAGCACGAGCTTCTTCCCCTAAAGCTAATATATATGAAAGAATAGAACTATACCACCAAGGATCTATAAGTTGAAAATCATCTTTGTAACGCCTTCTTCCCTTTTTTGTCATAATCCAATAGGGGACTAAAGTATGCAACTTTGATTTCGACAACCACAAACCACTATCACACTTCTAATACAGCCTTCCAACAACTTAAATTACCCTCCATGACGCGCCTTAAGATAAATGAACAATTGAGCTTGTAGAAACTTATTACTAGCAGTTCGTAATATATGGACTTACAGTAAGTAGTAAATACTTCATCATGTGGTGCATGTAAATGGTTAAACATTTTAATAAGCTTCCCCTGAAACCCATATGTTAACCATTTTTTGAATCTTCAATTCTGTAGGCTCTATGTAATGATTACTGATGAAGAAAACAAAGTATAACGAACTTGATGTAGAAGTAGAATAACCCAAACTTGTGTCTTATATCTTGTACTATCCACGTGACTCCAAACTCATACCAAGACCAAAATATAAGTAGATCGCAACCTCTTGACAAAATCCTCATCTTCTATGAGACACTAAGCACAACAACATAACTCCTTATAGTGATAGCAAATGTGCGCATCAACCATAATCATGAAAACACTCATTTTTATCTTTCTTTTGATCAACATTTCTTGTTCTTTTTCTATACCCATCTATATGCATGGTGGTATTACTATTGATCTTATTGAAAGAGTCTCTACTATCCCATTTTTACAACGCCAAGTATGCCTCGTCTGACCGTCTAAAAAGTGCTTTTCTTTGTATGTCTGGGGCTTCTCATTTTTCAAAAAAGTCGGGGTTGATCGATGCAGATATTTCCAATAATTTTGGAGAATATCTAACGTCAATAGACATTGGATCTCCACCAGTAAAAGTTCTTGAAATTGCTGACACTGGGTCTGACCTCACGTGGGCCCAGTGTGAGCCTTGTGAGAATTGCTATGAGCAAGTTGGCCCGATCCTCGTACCCTCTAATTCATTTACTTATCAACCATTGTCTTGTCAAGCAAGAGGTTGTGATGCCTTACCTGAAAGTCAGCATTCATGTGACTCAAATAATATATGTCATTACAAGATCGGTTACGGGCCGAGATCGGTCTCATACAACGGGTAACCTTGCGAATATTATGCAAATGTTTGATTCCATATTTTAACGAGAACCAAACGAGCAAGATGCAGTTCGGATATTATGCAAATGTAACCGAGCCAAATGTCGTCTGAACTCCTCTTGTTAAGAAAGACCCTTCGATTTTCTACTACCTTACGTTAGAAAGCGTGTTGGTAGGATAAAACAACGTGTCATCAAACAATTCATTTTTGAAAAAAGATGTTCAAGAAGGAAACATTATCATAGACTCGGGCACAACACTAACATTTTTTGATCAAGAGCTTTATGAAGAATTAACCTTGGATCTAATTGAGGTCCTTGGTAGTCCAACTGCTCTGGACCCTGATGGTTTCTTCGAGTATTGCTACAAGGACTTGAACATGGACATTGTCCCCACAGTGACTTTCCGTTTCACCGATGCTGATGTTGAGTTGCCACCGGTAAACACCTTTCTGGAAGTGCAAAAGGGGATGAGTTACTTGACGATTATACCTTCGACTGATATCGCAATATTTGGGAATTTGTCGTAAATCATACCCTACTAACAAATTTCTTTGCGACAAATTCCCCAATATTGCAATATCAGTCGAAGGTACAATCATCAAGCAACTCATCCCCTTTTGCACTTCCAGAAAGGTGTTCACCGGTGGCAACTCAACATCAGCATCGGTGAAACGAAAAGTCACTGTGGGGACAATGTCCATGTTCAAGTCCTTGTAGCAATACTGGAAGAAACCATCGGGTCCTGAGCGGTTGGACTACCAAGGACCTCGGTTAGACCCAAGGTTAATTCTTCATAGAGCTCTTGAACATCTTTTTTCGAAAATCATTTGTTTGATGACACATTGTTTTTTTCCTACCAATACTCTTTCTAAGGTAAGGGAGTAGTATGTCGAGGGGTCTTTCTTAACAAGAGGAGTTGACACGACATTTGGCCTGGTGACTTTTGCATAATCTCTGAACTGCATCTTGCTCATTTGATTCGTGACGTCGTTAAAATATGGAATCAAACAATACGAAAATTTTCCATTGATAACATTTTCAAGTTGCTTAACTAAAGAAAGCGGACCACCACCAAGACCAATAATCCCACCGCCTTCTTTGTTAAACTTACCATTATTATCATGACCACAACCGAAAATAACATTTTTAAAAGACGTTTGTCCAAACCAAAAGGTATCGACAGCAAGGTCACCCGTTGTATGAGACCCATCCCCATAACCGATCTTGTAACGGCATATATTATTTGAGTCACATGAATGCTGACTTGCGGGTAAGGCATCACAACCTTTTGTTTGACAAGATAGTGGTTGATAAGTGGATGAATTAGAGGGTACGAGAATCGGGCCCACTTGCTCGTAGCAACTCTCACAAGGCTCACACTGGGCCTACGTGAGGTCAGACGCTGTTTCAACAATTCTAAGAACTTTTACCAGCGGAGTTCCAATGTCTATTTACATTAGATATTCTCCAAAATTATTAGAAATATCTGCATCGATCAACCCTGACTTTTTTGAAAAATGAGAAGCCCTAGACATAGACCGCAAAAAAACAATTTTTAGACGGTCCGACGAGGCATACTTGGCGTTGTAAAAAGGGGATAGTAGAGTGTGAAAACCTAAAGATCATTGTAACTCAGGTTGTTTAGACCTTTATCTAGGATAATATCAATGTTCATAAGTTATAAAAACAAGGCGGAATAAGAACAAAGATATTCAACAAGGTGTTACCAAACATTAGCCACAGCCCTAATATTATTTGATCAAGATAATACGGTTACATCAATGAACTGTAACAGGGATCATGGAAAACCTTGATTACCTTGAGGCTACACCAACTCTATACTAGACGTCTACATCTTCTTGTGTACACACACACTTTTTTCTGGATGGATGCAAACTAATATGCCTAGACCTCCTTTTATAGCACAAGGAGTCTAAGGCTTATAAGGAAACTAATTAATATATTAGTGAGAGAATCAATTAATTATCTTCTCATTAATATTCATTCTTATCTTATTTTGACCACACACTTTTTTGGATGTCTAAAACCTATAACCTGTATCTCTTTATATACTAGAGATATCTAGGTTTACAAGGAAACATAATAAATACAATAAGGAAACTAAATCTTTTAATCTTTATCTTTATTCTTCTTGAGCATATCTTTTAGTATCTTATGATATCTTCCATCTTTTGTAAAATATACTCCACCTGCTTGAAGAATCTCTTATTGTCAATTTAGGTCCTTTTCCTTTAAGTCCTTTTTGTTTCATTCTTGTTTTGTCTTATCAACTCAAATATAATTCCCAACAATCTTCCCCTAGTGGATAATGACAAAACCAAATAAGCATGAACTTCCCCTTAAGTTAATATACGAATGAAAACTTCCCCTTAAGCTATGCAATTCCACCAAGGATCTACAAGTTGCAAATCATCAAATCTTCTTCCCCTTTTTGTCAATATCAAATAGAAGACTAAAGTATGCAACTTTGATCTTCACAACTATGAACCAATATTACACTTCTAATCCATCCTTCAACAACTCAAATTACCCTCCATGACGCGCCTTTAAGATAAATGAACTTGAGCAGTAGAAATTTAAACTAGCGGTAGTAACAAAGACTAGCAGTAGTAAAAACCTTCACCTCAAGGTAGCAAATAAATGGTTAAACATTTTAACATTAAGCTTTCCCTGAAACCCATATGTTAACCATTTCTTGAATCTTCAATTATGTAGGCTCTATGTAATGATTACTAATGAAGAAAACTAAGTTTAACAAACTTGATGTTTGAGTAGAATAACCCAAACTTGTGTCTTATGTCTTGCACTATAGTATGATAAGAACTCATAATCTTCTTCTTCATTTTATGAGTAGACCTCGATCTCTTGATAAATCCGCATGCCTTACATGAGTCACTGAGCCAAGTGATAGTAAATACCTATGAGTACTACAATGTATCTCCTTACATCAGGTAAAAACTAGTTTTATCAAGTCTTTATCATAAACCGTATATAACCAAACAAGTTATCTCTAAAGTGTTACACTCACTTTAAGATATGATAAAACACAAACCAAATAATTCCACTTCATCTTCAAATAGGTGATAAACAACCTTCTTCATAATCAATTAATCAAATAATCCAAAAACGAGCCTTTTAAACGTTTACGAACATTTAAAACCAAAATCCATAAACTTTCTGTTAGCTTCCCCTTAAACGAAGCATCATGTTCAATATGAGATCCAAAAACCAAAACATTCATGTGTGTGTTGGAACCAACTTGTTCCAATTTGAAAATCAAAATAACTTGATTTTTTGTGTCGTCCGATAACCACCCTGTGTGTTGTCCGATATCGACAACAACTAGCAGTATTAACTGCTTCACAGACACCATTAGTAGTACAAATATTTTTCTCTCGGATGACATTAGCATCATTAATCAACTCAAACAGTATTAACATAGCTCAAACAGTACTAATTTTGTAAGCAACATTAAAATCATCTATGCTTAAACAACAGTATTTAACAAACTGTTTTTACATGCATGCCCACAAACATCAATCTCCATGCTAGTAACTCATCTCGGTCATGTAGTTATAATCAACCAGTTTGTTGTTGGCCTTTAACCACTCTTCCAAGCCCATGTCCAACAAACCTTCTTCTTTTGAGTCTTTTCCTTTTATAAACAAAACTTTCTTTCTTTATAGCTTTTCACCAACGAACAAGCAGCATAAAATCTCTTCCATATTTTCTTCGGACCCACTGCTGTTGACTTTGCATTCTTCACCGTATAATTGAAGATACAACCAGTTCACGATTTCTTTTACTTTTCTTCTTAGCACTTTATACATTCATGATCCAATGCAAACTCGAACATTAAAACAGTCGGTCACAACAAACCGTTGGCAACAAAATCGAGTCCATTTTATTCTTTTTCTTCGATTTATAAAACCTTGTAGGTATTAGTGACCAAGCCTCATAATAAGACACCTTATGAACTTTTAAGTGGTAAAATACCAATTATAAGTTATATAAGACCTTTTGGGTGCCATGTGACCATCTTGAATACCATTGACCACCTGGGAAAGTTTGCTGGAAAATCAGATGAAGGGTTTTTAGTTGGGTATTCTCTATAAAGCAAGGCTTTTAGGGTATACAATTTAGAAACCAAGAGAGTTGAAGAAAACCTGCACATCACTTTTTTAGAGAACAAACCAAATGTTACAGGGAAAGGACCAACTTGGCTTTTTGATCTTGATTATTTAACTGATTCTATGAATTATCATCCTGTTAGATCAGAGAATCAAGCTAACATACATGCAGGTCAACAAGCAGCTAATCACAATGCAGGTACAGAAGACATTATTGATACAGGGGATTCTGAAAAAGAGGATGAATCTGCTCAAGACTACTTTGTACTGCCAATATGGTCTTCTTATTCTTCAACAATCACTCCTGATTTAAAGACAGATAAAAAGAGAGAAGGTCCAAGAGAGGAAGAACAAGTCTTTTTGGATGAACTTAAAAGACTTAAGAGGCAAGAAAAGGATGCTAATGAGGAAGCTGCAGCTCTCAGGAAGGAGTTTGCACAAGCAACTGAGAGTTTGATTATACAAGCAGAAGCTGCTAAGGCTAGCAGTACTAACATTTTTAGTACTGTTAGCACACCAGCTAAAGCTAGCAGTACTAACCTAGTTAATACTGTTAGCACACCAGTTAGTACTGCCAGTCCTCATGAGGGACTATCTCTCTCTGATCCAACTAATCCTGAACAATATGATTCAGAAATACCTCCACTTGAGGACATTTATCAAAATTCTACTGATGGTATTTTTACTAATTCATCTTATGATGAAGAGGGTGCAGTGGCCGACTTCACAAACTTGGAAACTGTTGTGAATGTTAGTCTTATTCCCACATCAAGGATTAACTCTTCTCATCCTTCAGCTCTTATTCTTGGAGATCCAAACTCAGCAGTTCAAACAAGAAGTAAAGTGAATAAAAGTTCTGGAGCCCATGCTTTTGCTAGCTATGTTCAAAAGCAAAGAAGAAATAATCATAAGGACTTTCAGCATTGTTTGTTTGCTTGCTTCTTGTCACAAAATGAACCCAAAAAGATTTCAGAAGCTCTTGAAGATGAAAGTTGGGTTGATGCTATGCAAGAAGAATTGTTGCAGTTCAAGATACAAAAAGTTTGGATACTGGTAGATTTGCCTTATGGGAAGAAGGCTATTGGCACAAAGTGGGTTTATCGAAATAAGAAGGATGAGAGAGGAGTTGTTGTCAGAAATAAAGCAAGGTTAGTTGCTCAGGGACATAGGCAAGAGGAAGGTATAGACTATGATGAGGTTTTTGCTCCTGTGGCAAGGATTGAAGCCATTAGGATCTTTTTAGCCTTTGCCTCTTACATGGGCTTCATAGTCTATCAAATGGATGTGAAAAGTGCCTTCGTTTATGGCAAAATTGATGAGGAGGTGTATGCGTCTCAAACACCAGGTTTTCTAGATCCTAAATATCCTCAGAAGGTTTATAAAGTGGTAAAAGCTCTCTATAGGTTACATCAAGCTCCCAAAGCCTGGTATGCTACTTTATCTACTTTCTTGTTGAAGAATGGATACAGAAGAGGAACCATTGACAAAACTCTCTTCATAAAGAAGGACAAACATGATATCATACTAGTTCAAGTTTATGTGGATGATATCATCTTTGGTTCTACAAAGAAATCTTGGTGTGATGAATTTGAGGCATTAATGAAGAGTATATTTCAGATGAGTTCTATGGGAGAGCTCACTTCCTTTCTTGGATTACAAGTCAAACAGTAAGCAGATGGCATCTTTATAAGTCAGGATAAATATGTTGCAGAAATCCTGAAGAAGTTTGACTTTGCAAATGTTAAGACTGCTAGTACACCTATTGAGACTCAGAAGCCTTTAGTCAAGGATGAGGAAGCCAGTGATGTGGATGTCCATCTTTATAGGTCCATGATTGGTTCTTTAATGTACTTGACTGCTTCTAGACCTGATATTATGTTTGCAGTCTGTGCTTGTTCTAGGTTTCAGGTCACTCCAAAGTCTTCCCATCTAAGTGCTGTCAAGAGGATTTTTAGGTATCTAAAGGGCAAACCCAAACTGGGCCTTTGGTATCCTAGAGTGTCCTCCTTTGACCTGGAATCCTACTCAGATAGTGACTATGCTGGAGCAAATCTTGACAGGAAATCCACAACAGGAGGTTGTCAATTTCTTGGCAGGAGACTCATTTCTTGGCAATGCAAAAAGCAGACCATTGTGGCTACTTCTACTACAGAGGCAGAATATGTTGCTGCTGCAAGCTGTTGTGGGCAAGTTTTGTGGATTCACAAAGTCAAAATGTTAGACTATGGGTTCGATTTCATGAACACAAAGATCTACATTGATAATGAAAGCACCATCTGCATTGTAAAGAATCCAGTATATCATTCCAAAACAAAGCATATTGCCATTAGGCACCACTTCATAAGGGATGCTTATGAGAAGAAACTTATTCAGGTGCTTAAAATCCATACTGATGACAATGTAGCTGATCTACTAACCAAGGCATTTGATGTTAGCAAGTTTCAGTTCTTGGTTGTTTCTATTGGGATGATAAATCAATAAGCTGCATTAGTTAAAGGGAGGCAATATGATGTGTTGTATAGTTTGTATGAAGTTTCAGTGTGAAGAGACATTTTAATCATATGTGATGCATTTCAAGGGATTACTTGGGATTCAGAGAGTCATTGAGAAGAGTTTTTGATGGTTCTAAAGCACTGATGTTACCTACATTGTTCATTCTTTGGTTGGCAACAGTTAGTACCGATAGTGCAAGGTTAGTACCGCTGGGCAAAGTTTGTACCGCTATAGAGACGTTGAAGAAGAATACCGCCAAGGGTACAAAGTGTAAATTGAAACGGTTTCCTCGAAATTAGGTTTCCCAAACCTATATAAACCCATCTCAATTGCACAGTTACCTTAAGTAATCACTCTCAACTACTTTCGTTTATACAAGCCCTAATATCTCTCTCACCGACGATCACTCTTTCAAATACAATGGCTGTTCTTGAATCATGCCCTAAGCATAATATGGTCGCATATCTAGAGAAGACTGATGGGAATGCCGAGTTTCATGATATCATTGATTTTCTTACACGCAGTTCCATTCATCATGCTCTCACTGTAAGTCCGGTAGTTTCTACTACATTTGTTGAACAGTTTTGGACGTCTGCTAAGTCCAAAAATAAATCAACAATGTTAGGCACAGTAATGCAAAGTAGATGGCAAGCCTGTGTCTACTCTGAAGCATCTTTAAGAAGTGACCTTCTTTTTGTTGATGCTAATGGGGAAGACTTTACTCCTAATTCAGGCTATATTTGATGCTATATAACTTATGGGGTATGAGGGGGATTTTTACAGTAGTAACATTTACCAAAGCTTTGTTTTCCCCCAATGGAGGTTTTTTATTTCATACAAGAATATTGTATTAGTTAAAAAGCACCTGCTTCGGGGATCAATATTTCCTACTAATATTGCCACTGCTGTCATTTGCTTAACATCTAATCAGAAGTATAACTTTTCTAAATTAATTTTTGATGGTATGCTTAGACATTTAGATGCAAAGAAGAAGTTTGTAATGTACCCACGTTTTATTTCAATCTTTTTAGATAAACAGCTAGCCAATGACCTATTACTTTAGATCATTTTCCTATAAATGCTTATGACAAGTAAGTCTATTCTTTTTCCTGGTTAAAAAGGGTAAACATTTCTCAGGGAAAGTAACCCCTTTATTTGCTTCTATGTTGGTACAACCAACAGAGGATGAGGGTGCACCTTCAGAAAGACCATCTGAAGCACAACCTACACCCTCTCCTCCTCATACTAGTGAAGTACATGTTGAGCCACAAACAGACCCATCTCCTACTCACACTAGTGAAGTACCTGTTGAGCCACAGACTGACCCATTTCCTAGACCTTCACCTTCTACTACCATTCCTGATTCTATGCCAGAAAGTTCTGGTGGGAATCTTGGAGGTCATTCATCCAGTGATAAATCCCTCTTAGGGAATGAGGGTGACATGACACTCCAAAGTGTTTATGATCTTTGTATCTCCTTGTGTACACAGGTTTCAGATCAAGCCAAGGAAATTAAAAACTTGAAGGCATAGATCAAGAAGCTCAAGAAGCAAGCCAAACCTGTCATCACACACCACAGAGCATGGATGAAGAGTGTCTCCTTACAGCAAAGATTGGCAGGAAAGAGATCCTTAAAGAAAAACTGGATGCAAAAGGAGAATGTATCCAAACAGGGGAGGAAGTCTGCCAAAGGTGAACCTTCAGTCCATAAAGATCCACTATTTGATAGGATTCCTGAAGATTCATTGGATTATATAGAGACTGTGGAGACTCTCAAGATGTGGGGAGGACAAGAGATGTAGTGGATGAAGAGAAGGAGAATACTGAAGATGTACTTAGTACTGAAGATGTACTTAGTACTGCTCAACAAAGAGTTAGTACTGACAAGGAGAAAGTTAGTACTGACAGACCAATAGTTAGTACTGACGGATCCAAAGTTAGTACCGACAGGCAGAAAGATAGTACTGATGAGCAAAATGAAGGTACTGATGATCAAATTGAAGGTACTGATGAGCAAAGTAAAGGTACTGATGATCATACTGAAGAAGGAAGTGCTACTCAAACTACTCAACCACCTACTTCTACAATATTTGGAGATGATGAAACAATAGCTCAGGTTCTTCTCAATATGAGTCAAGCCAAAGCAGTTTCAAGAGAGAAGGAGAAAGGTGTAGAGTTTAAGGATATTGAAGAAACTGAAAGACCTAGGCCTACTTCAACAAGATCACTTTTGACATTAAAGCCTCTTCCAAAGATTGATCCAAAAGACAAAGGGAAAAAGAAAATAGAAGAGGAAGATGAATCTGAAAGTGAGTCTGATGGTATTCCTGAAGCTGAGAAGAAGTTTAAACAGCTTGCCAGTGATGAAGAAATGGCTAGGAAAGTACAAGAAGAGTGGGAAGGTGAAGAGGAAAGAAAAAGATTAGTTGAAGAAGAAGCTACCAATGATGCTCTCATAATAAATTATGATGACATAAAGGCAAGAATTAAGGCTGATAGACTTCTTGCTGAGAAGCTTCAAGAAGAGGAAAGAGAGCAATTTACAATAAAAGAAAGAGCAAAATTCCTTCATGACACAATTGCTGCTCAAAGGAAATTCCTTGCTCAATAAAGATCCGAAGCTATCAGGAACAGACCACCTATAAAGAATCAACTGAGAAATCAAATGATGGCCTACTTGAAGCATGTAGGAAACTTCAAGCATTCTGATTTAAAAACTAAGAAGTTTGAGGAAATACAAGCTCTGTATGAGAAGATTAAGAGGTCAGATGAAGATTTCATTTCTATTGGGTCTGCTGAAGATGAAAGACTGATAAAAAAGATGAATGAAAAATGAATTGATTCCTCTAAGAATGAAATGGTCAAAGAGGAAGATAAAGAAGAAGAAGGTACTAAGAAAAGGAAGGGAGGTCATATCAAGATGATTGCAAGGAAAAAGGCAAGAAAACAATCTGATGTTGGGGGGGGGGGACTAGTGATGTGAACATAAAAAATGCCTGAAGATTGTTACATTTGAGAGTATCTTAGACAGTGAGATGATGGAGAAGAAGTCAGTTATTACTAGATTAAGCAAGGTATCATCACCAGATGGAGATTATCTTGTTATCTACAGAGCCAATGGGAATTTCAGGGAAAATAACACACGAAGGCAGTTTTAAAATGTTTATGTCCAAGTAGTTTTAACTTACAAGCCAATGAACAGTACACTTTTTAAGCCCAATCATTTAATGCTAGCATCAATAAGAAGTTCAAGACTCTGCTGCTTCTTCATAAACACCATACAAAATATGAACAAAGTGATTTCTGAGATGATTAACAAGATTGGGAGATTGTCACTTGGAGATTGTATGAAGCTTGTGGAGTTTACATACTAGAGCTTAAAGATGGGACAGTCATCCATATGTTAGTTAAAAGGAAATATCCTCTTTCCAAGGATTTATTGCAAAGAATACTTGGTCTTGGATTGGAAGTTGAAAGAGAAAGTACTGCTGCCCTAGATTTGATCAGATTTATTAAGCAACAGATTGATGAAAAGTGATGCTATAAATAGAAATGAGAAGGGTTTAGGTGTTGGCTAACCACCGCACAACAAATGGTCATCAGTTCACCATGCTTAATAGGCATAAGGACTGGCTATTCCATAAGCAAATGGCTTGTGGTAAAGACTTCTCAAATCCGTTTATGGTTAACAATTTACCAAAAATTGTAGGGTTTTCAACTAACCTTGCTTCATGGTGAAGAGTTGGCTAGTCCAGGATCAAACAGTTCTTGGTAAAGACTAATCAAATCTGTTGATAGCTGATAGTTTGCTAAAAACTATATGGTTTATCAATGCACCATGTTATGGTAATGAAGCATTGGCTAGTCCAAAAGCAAACGGTATTTGGTAAAGACAAGTCAATTCCGTTGATGGTTGACAGTTTACTAAAAACCGTATGGTAATCAACTCACCATATTTTGTAATAAAGAGTTGACTATCCTAGAGCAAACGACTACTGGTAAAGGAAAAACAAATCCGTTTATGGCTGGTAGTTTGCCAAAAACTACAAAGCTAACTTAGTTGGATTGTTGGTGAAAAGATGTTGTTGTGTTGCTGAGAAGACAAAGTTGCTCATGAAGATAGATAGTGTTTAAAGATCAGATCAAGATTAGTGAAAGTGTTTGGATACATCCTCCAAGAACTTAAGAAGAATAACCTGAAGAAACATGAAGTTAAACAAGTTTAACAATCATGTTTAGGGGAGGATTGTTGGGAATTATACATTCCTGACTTAGTACCGTTAGTTATAGACTTAGTACCAATAGTTATAGTTAGTACTGACAATACAAAGTGTTAAGTACTGCTCAGATAGTTAGTACTGTTAGTATAAATTAGTTAGTACCGTTTAAGACATATGTATGAGATATTCTAGGAAAAGATATGTATTATCTTTTACACGTTTTGTAAGCCTGTTAGGGTTTATCCTTGGTCTCTAAAAGGAGCCTTACGGCATTAGGAGAGGTATGCACAATACAACAACAAGAACATACAGATCTTATCTCATACAATCATATCTCATAGTTAGTAATCTGTAATCATTTTAACAGATTAATAGAAATCAAAGTTTAGTTATTCATTGTTCTTCTTAATACTGTTATGTAGATTCTGCATATACAATAAGTATTCATAGTCAGTGTTTTCTCTATAGTCAATATGTATTTATACAAGTTGGCTATAACCCTTAGAAGGCTTCAAAGACCTATTCAGTTTGGGACTCACTAGTGGTATCAGAGCCTGTGAGAAACTCTGAGTAAGAGGAATAAAAACCAGTTATAAACCCCTATCTTAAAAATCAATTCAATGGCTGGAACACAAGATGAAATTCCACCACCACCACCACCACAAACACAAACACCAATACAACAAACTCCTCACACTCTTTCAACCATCAAACTTCCTATTCTCAAAAAGGGAGAATATGATATATGGGCCATGAAAATGGAACATTATTTTGCCTATACAGACTATCCTATCTGGGAAGTTATACATAATGGAAATGGTCCTGTATCAATAACCACAGATACACAAGGTCAAATCAAGGTTCTGCCTCCAAGGATTGTAGAAGAAATCTTAGCCAGAGAAAGAGAAAGAAAAGCAAGGACCACTTTGCTTATGGCTTTACCAGAAGATCATCTGGCTAAATTCCATAAGATGACTGATGCAAAATAGATGTGGGAAGCTATTAAATCTAGATTTGATGGAAATGATGAATCAAAGAAGATGCAGAAGTATATCCTAAAGCAACAGTTTGAAGGCTTCTCGATATCAAACTCAGAAGGACTACATAAAGGCTATGATAGATTTCAAAGTCTTCTGAGTCAATTAGAGATTCATGGGACAGGTGTATCCACTGAGGATGCAAATCAAAAATTCCTTAGATCTCTACCTTCTGGTCTCAAGTTTCCTTAATCATGAGAACCAAGCCAGGGGTGGACAGTCTCAACTTTAATGATCTGTATAATAACCTTAGAGTCTTTGAGTCTGATGTTAAAGGCTCTACTGCATCATCCTCTAGCACGCAGAATGTGGCATTTATTTTAGAGAACAATAGCAGTACTAATGAAGTTAGTACCGCTTATGGTGTTTCAAATTCTTCTGGTCAAAACTCACAATATGAACAAACTTCATCATACTCTTTACTTACAAATTAATCTAGTTTCCCTCAATTGGATCATGAGGATTTAGAATAGCTTAATGAGTTTGATCTAGAAGAAATGGACTTGAAATGGCAGGTGGCCATGATTTCCATGAGAATGAAAAAGTTCTACAAAAAGACAGGCAGAAAGCTATAATTTAATGCCAAGGAACCAGTTGGTTTTGACAAAACCAAAGTCGAGTGCTATAATTGTCACAAGACAGGGCATTTTGCTAGAGAGTGTAGAACCAAGGGAAATCAAGATAGTAGGAGAAGAGATGCTTGGAACTCTGGGAATAAGGATAAAGAGAATAGAAGAAGATCTGGTAAACAGGAGGACTCTAAAGCATTAGTGACTATTGATGGAGAAGGTGTAGATTAGACCAGTCACTCAAAAGAAGAGAAAGATTATGCTTTGATGGCTTGCAATAGCTCAGGCTCAGACACAGAGGTAACTTCTTGTAAAAAAGAATGTAAAGAGTCTTATGCTAAACTTAAAAAGCTGTATGATGCACAAAGAGAACAACTTAGTGATGCAAGCAAAGAAATAAAGGCATATACTCAAGGTTTAAAGAAAGTTGAAGCACAATTAGTTGCTCATCAACAAGGTCAACTTTCGTATAAGGAAAAGATAAGGTTTATGAAAATAAAATTCGATGATAAAACTGATGTCCTAACATACCATAAGAAACTATTGGCAGAAGCTCAAAAAGAAAAAGAAGATTTAAAAGCTAAAGTAGAAAAATGGCACAACTCTTCTAAAAATCTTGGTAAACTAATAAATACCCAAATGAGTGCTAATGATAAATTTGGGCTTGGGTATAGGGATCACAGATATGATGGCATTTTGAGTTATGAAAATGAGGTTTTACAAAGTGTATTTATGAATAAGGAAAGTAAGTTTGAAAATCAACCTTTGTATGATAGGTTTGATACAGCAGGAGGAATGCATGCTGTACCCCCACCTATGACAGGGAATTACATGCCATCTGGACCTGATATTGAAATAGATTACTCACAATTTACATATGGCCCAAAACAGTCTTAACCTAGTGAATCTGAAACCCAAACCAGTGAAGTTGATACCTGTAAATCTAACATTAGTAAAGAAACACCTGAATTAGTGTCTGAACCAGTTGTTAATGAACCTAATGTAGTATGTCAACCAAAAGTATGGTCTGATGCTCCTATCATTGAGGAGTATGAGTCAGATACTGATGATTATTGTGTGTCTAAATCTACAAAAGAACATGAACAACCTAGTTTTGCTAGTACTAATAAGCAAGTAAAAACTCCTAGGAAAACTGTTAAGAATAAGCTCACACATAGTAAAAATCCTAAAGTTGACAAGAAAGGTATGAGATATGGGTTTACTACAAAAGCATGTTTTGTATGTGGAAGTCTTAGTCATCTTATCAGAGATTGTGATTTCCATGAAAAAAGGATGGCTAAACAAGCTGAGTTGAACAATAGGATGAGGAAGAAGTCTAGTCAAATGGAGATTAGGCCAATTTGGAACAATGTGCAAAGAGTGAATCATCAAAACCAATTTGTTCCTACAACAGTACTAACTAGAACTGGCAAAATTCCAGTTAATACTGGTAGAGCTAGCGGTACTTATAATGTTAGTACTGCTAGGCATAATTTCAACAGCCAGACAGTACCAACTAATGCTGCTAGGAAAGTTAATACTGTTAAGCCTATGGGATTAACTTTTGGAAAGCCATTGAACAGAACAACAACACTTAGAACAAAATTTTCAAATCAAAAAGTTAATACTGCTGAGGTAAATGCAGTTAGTGTTGTTGGGGGGAAAAGGGAAACTGCTGTTAAGCCCTCAGTAGGTTGTAATTAGAGACCAAAAGGACATTACTGGAACAAAGTCTCCAAATACAATGGTGGATCAAGACCTAGAAATTGTGCTACTTTCAAAGATCCACTAGGCAGACTCAAGCCCAAAAAGGCTTGGGTCCCTAAGAGAAACTAATCTCTTTTATTTTATGTGCAAGATTATCCACACAGAACTTTACAAAACAAAGGGATTGTTGATAGTGGATGTTCCAGGTACATGACTGGAAATAAGGCCTACCTTGCTAAATATCAAGACTTCAATGGTGGCCCTATTGCTTTTGGAGGAAGTAAAGGTTACATAACTGTCAAAGGTAAAATAAAAACAGGAAAGTTAGATTTTGAGGATGTGTGCTTTGTGAAGGAACTACAACATTTCAATCTCTTTTCTATGTCACATATGTATGACAAGAAGAACAAGGTTCTTTTCACTGACATTGAATGTCTTGTTTTGTCTCCTGAATTTAAATTCCCTGATGAAAGTCAAATAATGCTTAAAATCCCCAGATAAAACAATATGTACAGTTTCAATTTAGAGAACATTGCTCCTTCAGGAGGTTTAGCTTGTTTGATTGCAAAGGCCACAATTGATGAATCTAAAAAATGGCATGGGAGAACATTGCTCCTTCAAAGATTTTTCAAAATGACCACACTTGTGTTGCTTGTCAAAAAGGAAAGCAACACAAGGCCTCCTGTAAGGCCAAAACAGTAAGCTCTATTAGTCAGCCCTTACAGCTTTTGCATATGGATTTATTTGGACCTACATCCGTAAGGAGCTTAAACCGTAAGACTTATTGCATGGTTATCACTGATGATTTTAGCAGGTTTAGTTGGGTGTTTTTCTTAAGAACTAAGGATAAAACTAGTCCAATCCTTAAGGACTTTATAAGACAAGTTGAGAACCAATTAAATCAAAAAGTTAAATCTATTAGATGTGATAATGGTACAGAATTTAAGAACAAGAATGTTATTGAATTCTATGGGTCAAAAGGGATCAAGAGGGAGTATAGTAATGCTAGAACTCCACAACAAAATGGAGTTGCTAAAAGAAAGAACAGGACCCTTATTGAGGCTGCTAGAACTATGCTAGCAGATTCATTTTTACCTAACACTTTTTGGGCCGAAGCAGTTAGTACTGCTTGTTATGTCCTTAATAGGGTATTAGTGACCAAGCCTCAAAATAAGACACCTTATGAACTTATAACTGGTAAAATACCAATCATAAGCTATATAAGACCTTTTGGGTGCCATGTGACCATCTTGAATACTATTGACCACCTGGGCAAGTTTGATAGGAAATCAGATGAAGAGTTTTTAGTAGGGTATTCTCTACAAAGCAAGGCTTTTAGGGTATATAATTTAGAAACCAAGAGAGTTGAAGAAAACCTGCACATAACCTTTTTAGAAAATAAACCAAATGTTGCGGGGAAGGGACCAACTTGGCTGTTTGATCTTGATTATTTAACCGATTTAATGAATTATCAACTAGTAAGTTTAGAGAATCAAGCTAATAAACATGCAGGTCCAAAAGAAGCTAATTATAATGTAGGAACAAAAGACATTAGTGATGCAGGTGATTCTAAAAAAGAAGATGAATTTGCTCAGGACTACTTTGTATTGCCAATATGGTCTTCTTATTCTTCAACAGTCAAGAGCTTAAAAGCAAGGAATGCAAGTGAAGAACCTAACAAACATCATGACTTAAAGTCATATGAGAAGCCAATAGAAAAGGAGGATCAAGTCTTTTTAGATGAGCTTGAAATACTTAAAAGAAAAGAATAGGATGCTAATGATGCAGCTGAAGCTCTCAAAAAGGAGTTTGCCCAAGATACTAAGGATTTGCTTCTTCAAGCATGAGCTGCTAAAGCTAGAGGTACTAACACAGTTAACACTGCTAGCACACCAGTCAGTACTACCAGTCCTTATGGTGGATTATCCTTCACTGATCTAACCAATGCTAACCAAAATGATTCTGAAATACCTGCTCTAGAGGAAATTTATAACAATCCTACTGATAGTATTTTTACTCATGCATCCTATGATGATGAGGGTGTAGTGGCTAACTTCACAAATTTAGAAACTGTTGTGAAAGTTAGTCCTATTCCCACATCAAGGATAAGGATTAACTCCATTCATCCTTCAACTCTTATTCTTGGAGATCCAAAATCAACAGTTCAAACAAGAAGCAAGGTGACCAAAAGTACTGGAGCCCATGCTTTTGTAAGCTATATTCAAAAGCAGAGAAGAAATAATCATAAGGACTTCCATCATTGTTTATTTGCTTGTTTCTTGTCCCAAAATGAACCCAAGAAGATATTTGAAGCACTTGAAGATGAAAGTTGGGTTGATGCTATGCAAGAAGAACTGCTACAATTCAAGATTTGGAAAGTTTAGATTCTGGTAGATTTGCCTTATGGAAAGAAGGCAATTGGAACTAAATGGGTTTACAAAAATAAGAATGATGAAAGAGGTGTTATGGTTAGGAATAAGGCAAGGTTGGTTGCTCAGGGACATAGGCAAGAGGAATGGATAGATTATGATGAGGTTTTTGCTCCTGTGGCTAGAATTGAAGCCATTAAGATCTTTTTAGCCTTTGCATCTTACATGGGATTCATAGTCTATCAAATGGATGTAAAAAGTTCCTTCCTGTATGGCAAAATTGATGAAGAGGTATATGTGTCTCAACCTCTAGGTTTTATAGATCCTAAGTATCCTAAGAAGGTCTACAAAGTAGTGAAAGCTCTCTATGGTTTACACCAAGCTCCTAGAGCCTGGTATGCTACTTTATCTACTTTCTTGTTAAAGAATAGATACAGAAGAGGAGCCATTGACAAGACTCTCTTCATTAAAAAGGACAAAAATGATATTATGTTAGTACAAGTTTATGTGGATGATATTATTTTTGGTTCTACAAAAAGATCTTGGTGTGGTGAATTTGAGGTATTGATGAAGAGTAGATTTCAAATGAGTTATATGGGAGAGCTCACCTTCTTTCTTGGATTACAAGTCAAACAGAAAGAAGATGGTATCTTTATAATTCAGGATAAGTATGTTGCAGAAATCCTGAAGAAGTTTGATTTTGCCAGTGTAAAGACTTCTAGTACACCAATAGAGACCCAGAAGCCTTTAGTTAAGGATGAAGAAGCCAGTGAGGTGGATGTATACCTTTCTAGATCCATGATTAGCTCTTTAATGTACTTAACTGCTTCTAGGCCTGATATTATGTTTGCAGTCTATGCTTGTTCTAGGTTTCAGGTCACTCCAAAGACCTCATATCTACATGCTATCAAGAGAATCTTTAGGTATCTAAAAGGCAAACCCAAGCTAGGCCTTTGGTACCCTAGAGTATCATCATTTGACCTGGAAGCCTACTCAGATAGTGACTATGCTGGAGCAAATCTTAACACGAAATCCACAATAGAAGGTTGTCAATTTCTTGGTAGGAGACTTATCTCTTAGCAATGCAAAAAGCAGACAATTGTGGCTACTTCTACTACAGAGGCGGAGTATGATGCTGCTGCAAATTACTGTGGGTAAGTTTTGTGGATTCAGAATCAAATGCTAGACTATGGGTTCAATTTCATGAACACAAAGATCTACAGTGATAATGAAAGTACTATATGCATTGTAAAGAATCCAGTATATCACTCTAAAACAAAGCATATTGCAATTAGGCACCACTTCATAAGGGATGCTTATGAGAAGAAACTTATCCAGGTGCTAAAGATACACACTGATGACAATGTAGCTGATCTTTTAACCAAGGCATTTGATGTTAGCAGGTTTCATTTCTTAGTTGTTACTATTAGGATGCTCAATCCGTAACCTGCATTAGTTAAGGGGAGGTAAATGGATTTACTAGATAGTTTGTATATTATGCACAAAGAAGGATTTTAGTAATGGTGATGATTTACAAGAAGTTATTTGGGTTTAGAGAGTCATTGGGAAGAGATATAGATAGTACTGATGCACTGATGTTGCCAAACTTGTTCATTCTTTGTTTGTCAATAGTTAGTACCGACAGTGCAAAGTAAGTACCGTTGGGTAAAGATAGTACCACTATAGAGACGTTGAAGAAAATACCGCCAAGGGTGTAAAGTGTAAATTAAAACAGTTTTTCTTGATTTAGGTTTCTTTAACCTATATAAACCCATCTCAATTGGACATCTCACTCACGTAATCTCTCTCAATTACTATCTTTCATTCAAACCCTAATCTCTCACTCAATGACTATCACAAATTCAACAATCATGGTTGTTCTTGAATCGTGCCCTAAACACAATATGGTTACTTATCTAGAGAAGACTGATGGGAATGTAGAGTTTCATGAGAGTATTGGCTTCCTTGCACGTAGCTCCATTCACAATGCTCTCACTGTAAGTCCAGTAGTCTCTACTACATTTGTTAAACAGTTTTGGATGTCTGCTAAGTCCAAAATAATCAACAATGTTAGGTATATCATTGCCAAAGTAGCTGGAAAGCCTATGTCTATCTCAGAAGCATCAATCAGAAGTGATCTTCTTTTTTATGATGCTGATGGGATAGATTCTCTACCAAATCAGGCTATATTTGATGCTATTCAGCTCATGGGGTATGAGGGGGACTTAACTATTTTGACATTTAACAAAGCTCTATTTTCACCCCAATGGAGATTTCTTTTTCATACACTGAATCATTGTATTAGTTCAAAAAGCACCCCTTGGGATCAAATTCCCAATAATATTGGCACTACTATAATTTGCTTAACATCTAATCAGAAATATAATTTTTCTAAATTAATTTTTGATGGTATGCTTAGACACTTAGATGCTAAGAAAAAGTTTGTTATGTATCCACGTTTTATTTTAGTCTTTTTGGATAAACAGCTAAAGAATGTGCCTGTGCCTTTAGACCATTTTCTTGTAAATGCTTTGACAAGTAAAGTTTTCTCCTTTATGGTTAAAAAGGTAAATGTTTTTCAGGGAAAATCACACCTTTGTTTTCTACCATGTTGGTTCAACCAACAGAGGATGAGGGTGAAGAATCAAAAAGACCATCTGAACCTCAACCTACACCCTCTCCTCCTCACCCAAGTGAAGTTCATGTTGAGACTCAGTCTGACCCATCACCTAGACCTTCACCTACTACTCATATTCCTGATTTTATTCTAGAGGATTCTGGTGGGAATCATGGAGGTTAGTCATCCAGTGATAGATCCCTTTCTGAGAATGAGGGTGACATGACACTCTAAAGTATGTATGATCTTTGTATCTCTTTGTGTTCATAGGTTACAGATCAAGCCAAACAGATTAAACACTTGAAGGCACAGATCAAGAAGCTTAAGAAGTAAGCCAAACATGTGATTGTACACCACAAAGCTTGGGTAAAGAGTATGTCCTTGAAGCAAAGATTGGCAGGAAAGATGTTCTTAAAGAAACAATAGATGCAAAAGGAGTCTGTATCTAAACAGGGGAGGAAACCTACTAAAGCTGAACCTTCAGTCCATAAAGATCTAGCTTTTGATGAGCTTGCTGATGATACAATGGATTATATAGAGAATGAAGATGCTCAAGATGTGGGGAGGACAAGAGATGTACTGAATGAAGAGAAGGAAACTGCTGATGATGAAGTTAGTACTCAAGATGCACTTAAAACTGATCAGTAAAAAGTTAGTAGTGACAGACCAAATGTTAGTACTGACAGACTAAAAGTTAGTACTGACAAGGAAGAAGTTAGTACCGACAGACCACATGAAGGTACTGACGATCAAACTGAAGGAAGAAATGATTCTCAAATACCTCCAACAACCTCTACTCCATTTGGTGATGATGAGACTATTGCTCAAGTGTTTATCATTATGAGTCAGACTAAGGAGAAGCTCAAAGAAAAAGAAAAAGGAGTAGAACTTAAGGATGTTGAAGAAACTAAGAGACCTAGACCTACTTCAACCATATCATTATTGACTTTAAAGCCTCTTCCAAAGATTGATCCAAAAGATAAAGGAAAAAAGAAAATTGAAGAGGAAGACAAGTCTGATACTAAATCTGATGGTATTCCTGAAGCTGAAAAGAAGTTTAAGCAACTTGCTAGGGATGAAGAGATGACTAGAAAGGTGCAAGAGGATTAGGAAGCAGAAGAAGAAGTTAAAAAGCAAGCTGAGGAAGAAGCTATCAAGGCTGAACTTTCAAATGAATATGACTTCATTCAAGCAAGAATTATATCTTATAGACTTCTAGCACTAAGACTTCAAGAAGAAGAGATAGAGCAGTTCACTATGGAAGAAAAAGCAAAGTTCCTTCATGATACCATTGCAGCTCAAAGAAGGTTTTTTGCAGAATAAAGAGTTGTTGCTATCAGAAATAGACCTCCTATAAGAACTCAGATTAGGAATCAGATGGTGACTTACTTGAAACATGTTGGAAACAAGAAACATTCTGACTTAAAGAACAAAACTTTTGAAGAAATACAAGTCTTATATGAGAAAGTGAAAAGGTTTGATGAAAGTTTCACTGTTGTTGGTTCCACTGAGGATGAAAGACAAATAAAGGAGATGAATGAAGGAGCTAGTGATCCTGACAAGAAGAAGAAGATTGTCAAAGAAGATGTCTCAGTTAAGGTACCTGCAAAGTAAGATGTAGCAGAGCAGGGTATAAAGAAGAGAAAAGGTAGACATATAAATATGATTGCAAGGAAAAAGCCAAGACAATAGTTAGATGTTGACAGTGATGATGAACATAGGAAATGCCTAAAGATTTTTACTTTTGAAGGTACTCTAGATATTGAAGTTATGAAGATTAAATCTATTATTGCTAGGATGGACAAGGTATCATCACCAGATGGGGACTATCTTGTTATATACAGAGCCAATGGGAACTTCAGAGCATTCAACTGTCTATTAGAGGTACTACATATATTTGATAGGCAAGACTTATTTCACTTGTATGACTTGGTGATGGAGCAGTACTTAGAAATTACACTAGAAGGAATTGAGTTAATTCTTTGGGGAGATTTAAAGATAATAATGGAATCCTCACAAGAAGAAAATGATCAAAGTGATTTCTAGGATGATCAACAAGATTGGGAGATTGTCACTTAGAGATTGTATAAAGCTTGTGGAGTTTACATACTAGAGCTTAAAGATGGGACAGTCATCTATATGTTAGTTGAAAGGAAATATCCTCTTTCCAAGGATTTATTGCAAAGAATGCTTGGTCTTAAATTGGAAGTTGAAAGAGACAGTACTACTACCCTAGATTTGATCAGATTTATTAAGCAACATATTGATGAAAAGTGTTGCTACAAATGGAAATGAGAAGGGTTTAGGTGTTGGCTAACCACTATACAACAAATGGTCATCAGTTCACCAGGCTTAATAGGCATAAGGACTGGCTAGTCCATAAGCAAACGGCTTGTGGTAAAGACTTCTCAAATCCATTTATGGTTGACAATTTACCAAAAATTGTAGGGTTTTCAACTCACCTTGCTTCATGGTGAAGAGTTGGCTAGTCCAAGATCAAACAGTTCTTGGTAAAGACTCATCAAATCTATTGATAGCTGATAGTTTGCTAAAAACTATATGATTTATCAATGCAACATGTTATGGTAATGAAGCATTGGCTAGTCCAAAAGCAAATGGTATTTGGTAAAGACAAGTCAATTCCGTTGATGGTTGACAGTTTACCAAATACTGTATGGTAATCAACTCACCATATTTTGCAATAAAGAGTTGACTATCCTAGAGCAAACGGCTACTGGTAAAGGAAAAACAAATCCGTTTATGGCTGGTAGTTTGCCAAAAACTATAAAGCTAACTTAGTTGGATTGTTGCTGAAAAGATGTTGCTGTGTTGCTGAGAAGATAAAGTTGCTGATGAAGATGGATAGTGTTTAAAGATCAGATCAAGATTAGTGAAAGTGTTTGGATACATCCTCCAAGAACTTAAGAAGAATAACCTGAAGAAACATGAAGTTAAACAAGTTTAACATAGAGACTCTCTTTTAATAAGATCAATAGTAAAACCACTATGCATATAGTTGGGTATTAGAAAAAGAACAAGAAATGTTGATCAAAAGAAAGATAAAAATGAGTGTTTTCATGATTATGGTATAAGAAGAGATTGTGAATGTGAAATGAAATGTTGTTCAAATTTATAACGTGACCAAAACCCAAAGAATTAATTTGAAAATGCATGGATTTAGAAGTTTAATTACATTAATTATTTACGTAGTATATTATAAGAAGGGATTGTAATTATGATCAAGTTATTGATACGGAAATCATTGCTATAAACAATACAGTAACTAGCTAAGAATATACTTTGTTACGTGCTTCTCATAAATATTTTTCAATTAAATTTTAATCTTATCGATGGTAAAGATATCAAGACTTTAACCAAACTATTTAGGGCTAATGGCAAATAAATGTAACATAGTTGTCATGATTTTCTTTTATATGTATCGAACAAAAATTTTTACTTTTCTATGTACTAAACTTGATTTTATTGTATTTTTTGTGTATTTTATGACCATTTTGTCTCTTATTTTATTAACCCAGGAGGGGCAAAATGGTCATTTACTACACAAAAAATACAATACAATCAAGTTTAACCAAACTATTTACAAAGAGTCACTAATCTACCAAATGATTATCAAATCCATGCCCATGAAGAATCCTCTAAATGGCTTGTGGCTCAATGAAAGAATCAACATTTTTCTTCAATTCTAATTCAAATATTCTTTTCTTGAATTTGAATCATTTCCTCTTTATCGCCATTCTTCTATTTTTGTTTTGTTTTGTGTTGTCCTCTTTAACTCGTTGACTCAGTCGGCCTTACTTAGGCCTTAGGTAGAGTCCTGTTAAGGTAGATAGGGATAGGATCTCTAGTCCGGTAAGCTTGTAGTGGATGAACTTGCAATGGCTCTAGCTGATTGAGATAGGTTTTCTTATTCTGTATGTAGAGTCCTGGTTGTGGGCTCATTTCCATTCACATACACCTCAGGTATACTTTGATAAGGACAATGCAGCCAACGAAGATTGTGCATCATAGTTCTGTCCATAATCTGTGCCACCTGATTTTGGAGATTGAACTCTTGCTTCCGAAACTAACCCGCCGCCACCACCAGTATGTGGAGATTGCGCTTTTCTTTCAGAATTAGTCCCACCTTTACCAGAATGCCTTGCATTATATCCTCGTCTTCTTTTTCATCTTCCATTGTTAACCTGTGGCAGGACGGGTTGTTAAACGATGCTGCTATGATGTAAACTGTTCCTGAAGCGATCAGTGTCCCCTCAACGACCCCACCAAGTATTTGTCCTCATGGTCCTGCTGGTATTGATATGACAATTTTCATAAGAAAATCTGCGAAAAACCAAGATAATTTACAAATTATTTACAACTTGTATAGAAAATTTGAACTATCACACTGATTAGAACAAATAATCATTATCTAATAACTTACATATTAATTAACACATACATAATCTGATAATCATTTTAAATAACTAATATACATGCAATTCATTAGTACATGAATATGGAACATGCTTCACAAATCTTGATTATACTCAATCTTGATGATACAAATTAGCATTGAAAGAATGTGATCAAATGCAAACAAGAAAATTTATAAATTAACACCATCTTTAACAATGCCAAAATTAACATCTTTAAACACTCATATTAACTAAAATAGAAACTTACCGTTATTAGAAAGCGTTGTCAGCATGGCAGAAGAAGGCGGAATCACGGTGGCAGAAATCGACAATAACTCATAACAACCTTCATGCACAACATGAGACCCTACTAGACAAACGGCTTATTCCTACGGATTTTTCTCACGAAAGAAAATCTATGCGAGATTTCCTTCAGATTAGTGACGGTTTATACACCAATTATTTGATTAAATTCCCATGGGAAATCCGTCGCATATTTACCACAAATTACACACTTATTCATTAACCATATTTTTCATGGAAAATTAGTTGCAAATTTCCCACAATTTAACAACTGTTTCCCTGCTAATTTTGTTGACCAAAATTTCCAACAGACTAGCTACATATTTCCTACTGTTTAACAACTATTTCCCCCACTGATTGTGCTTTTTTATAGAAGGTTTCTCCGATAAATATGTTATTTAAAAAAACAATTCAGTACAAAGGATGTGTGTGAATCTCATACCTTATCTTGTTACATAGGTAGAAAACAAACATAACAAACACTACTACTCCAGAAGAGGATACCACTATAACTAGATTATAATTTGGTGTAATATAGTATCTATATTAGTGTAGATTAGTTATTATAGGAGGTTAGTTGTTTCTTTTGCTCATGTACAACCAAATAGAAACTAGAAGGGTGTTTTTGCTTGCCTTGCAAGGCAAGCAGTCAAATTCCCTTAGGACTAGCATAGAGTCGGTGTCTTTGGTTGTTTAGGAATCAAATACCCCCTCATCTCTATAAAAGGAGGTAAAGGGGAGGGGCTTCATTGTACCATTCATTCTTTTCCTTTGATCAATAAACCAAAACATTTGGGTCATACGGGTGGGTTACTTCTAAAAGGAGTAACCCACACGATCAACACAATTTACTCAACAAGCATCAAAAGTAATCTATTTCTTCCGACCACGAACCATAATATCTAAATTTTCACAAATAGCCTAAAGGTGATCAGACATATCATGACTTTCATACAAATCTTTATCATACGGGTCGTAGTCATCATCCCGTTTTGTTTCCTTCCATTGTTCCAACCGGCTGTTAGTACCATAACCTATGTCACTTCCATCTTTAAAACTCATTGAAGCCATTTTTTGGTTTCATCAAACATCACTTCCACTATCCACATTACCCTTAGGAACAAGCGGGTTCCCGTCATCATCGACAAACATAAATTACCATCAAGAATTAGACGTTCTAGTTTATTGATCTTATCTATAATAGGAGTATTACCAAAACTACCATGCACCACATGTGAGGACCCCTTCCCAGAAGACTTTAACTCCCTCTCATTCATACCCAAATCATCATCGTCTTCAACAGAATTAAGAGCATCAAAGGGGTTTGAATTACTTACCTTTTCTCTAGACACTTCAGCATGCTTCTTTGTACAACTAGAGCTCGCCTCATTCTTATTAGAAATAGGTCTATAAATTTATTTAGTTGGTTTAAAACTAACCTCTGGACGAATCGGAACATGTCTAGTAGCTTGTATAGGATTATTCATAACCGCATCCAACACTTTGTTCTTGGAACACTAATTCAGAACATGTCCAAAAACCTTGCAACTCGAACACCTAGGAGGTTTCCATTCATACGCAACACGTCTAGTGCACAAACTGAAGCCCTCACCAGCAAGTTTTAGCATAGCCTCCATGATAGTATATTTCAATTCCTCATCAGCTCGCAACTCAATCATTACTCTAACATAACTTGACCTACCCTATGAATGCATTCACATGTTAGATGTATAAGAATTAAGCATCAAGAGATCACATAGTTTAGTTGCAATGATACTCAAACCATCCTTACTAAATGTCGTCATAGGAACACCATGTAATTTAACCTAAACAGGAACATTACCAACATCTTCTTTTTGTAAGTTCACATTCGGATTCTACTTTTTCAGAATAAATGGATTACTACGAATAAACCAAGGACCATTCTCCATTATTGCATCCAATCCATACTAAGAACTAAATTGAAAGAAAAATAACCTGTTGGACGAGTTCATCATTGATTTAACTAGTTCATTTTTACTCCAAGTGTTTCTGGTATAGTTAGCAAAAACAGGGTAAGCTTCCCGTTTTCCCAAAAAGAAACCATAAGATGTATTAGCAAACCATTCACTAGTAGCTCGAACAGACTCCAACGAAATAGCCGCATCAGCCCCGTTTCCTACCGATGCAGCCAAGGTACAAAAATTGACTGATTTTTGAGTCATATCACCTTTCAATTTTGCTGCAAAATAATCTGATTCTAAAATCGATGCACTTGTAATAGGAGTTGAATTTGATGTGGTTGGACCTTCGAAATTTACAATATCATTTATATAATATCCCGTGTTCAGTTCCAATGGTTTTTCCAAGTTAACAGAAGGCGTGTTAACATGCTCGTCTATAGTAGAGAATGCCACACTTGTACCCTTTGCGGTATTAGAAGCTGAGCCATGTTGTTTATCCTTCACGCCTCTCCCTCCCACACCCACCCCTTTCTGACTTAAAAAACCGCGTTCCACCCACGGTACATAAGAAATTCACGCAACCTGTAGCAACATTACCAATCACTACGATAGCAATTCAAGCTTAGATCAGAAACTGACCCACAATAGTCACCACGTCCAGTATTACCAATTCGGCCAAGATTTTTTTCTTGTGTTTTACTTGAAAATGTGTTTTGGTTTTGGCAAATAGTCAACTCTTTTTAACATCTAAGTTACTAGAGATGACATATGGCAAAGTTGATAGTGTTTGAAGTTTTTGAGTTTGTAAGCCATGCTCACCAAATACTTCCCTAATACTTGTCCCCTCCTACTTTTCACTCCTTCTAAACCAACCTCACTTCGTCAAAAAAGTTGTTGGCCGGAAACTTTTGACAAAAAAACAATCGGAAAACAATTTGTGTGAAATCTGCGAAAAATGTCCTCTTGACACTTTTTTTCCTATGGATTTTACCATGAGAAAATCCAGTTTGTGTAGTAATGAGAACTTGTACTATCACCTTGCTTTTGCTTGAATGACCCGGATAACACAAACCCGTATCACGTTCATTACAAAAGGTGGTAAAAGAAGTAACTATATCTAAACCAAAAGAACTAAAACTTCAATTGCATAAGGTGACATAACTTGTTCATGAGGTTGTTGCCTAGAAAAAAAGATGGTTTTGGTTTGTTTTTTTATCCGAGTGGACGACCTATTTTTTTCCGCTTATTAGGAGTTGATGCATTGTCATTGTTAATGGTTATAGCCTCGCCGGAGCAGTGGTTAACGGTGATTGGTGGTGAAAGGGAAGACTAAGAGGTTAGTTTAGTAATATAACTTTAGCAAGGGAAAAAATGTGCGCTTTTAAGTTATACGATGAGTGCACTTTTGGAAGAATAGAGACTGAACTCGAAATTTGGCAAACCACATAGAGGAATTGTGCTACTATTTGTTTTTTGCATAAGCAAGAACTGCACTAGAGATAATTTTTTTGTGATAGTACTTGGTATACTATTGTTGTTTTTGAAGTGCATGTTTTCTTTTTCAAAGTTGAATTAACTAATTTAGAGACTACAAAAATAAAATTAAGTGCAAAACTCTAAGGCTGCCCACTATGATAGTGGGTCGCGACCTGCACTTTCCGGTGCCACATCAGCTTTCTCTCTCCGGCGACCTACAGGCGACCTTTTGCCACTATAAAATGACCTATACTAAAAAAACATACCCCACAAAAATACACATTTATTTGATTAATGCACACACAAACACAGGTCGACTTTTGTCGTCTACACGACCACAAGCAACAAATTGTCTTCGGCGACCGAGTGGTGACCGAGGTACCACTATGGAGGCTACCGAGGTCAACCGAGTCGGTCGACCGAGCCATAGTGGGCAGCCTAAGTATAAAGAAAAAATGTGAACGGCAATACAAATCTATACTCCTTATAAAGGAGATTTAGGATTCTCTTGAATTATTAAATCTTGAAAGTTAAAAAACACTAAATGAATGCTAATTTCCGTCACATTAAAAATGTCACATTAAGATTCCTAATTATAATTTTAAAAACGTCACAATATGTAACACCCCGATATTTGACATATAGCAGTGGAAGCTAATTTGGGGTATTACTTCATGAATCAATAGTCATAATCATAGAAAACGACTCAAAAGAGACGTTTTGGAAAATTTAGTTATCATTCAATATAATATCAGAGTTTTACAAAAGAGAGGTCCCAAAATACATTGAAAACATAAAGTTGAATGATAAAAAGTTTGGACGTCCTCAAGTCCAATGCCACTTTGTGCCATAGATTGCTCACTTACCTAAGATGAACATGCTAAAAAGGGTCAACACAACGGTTGAGTAAAATTCATAAGTTTGTAAACAATATGGTTGAATACAAGTCAAAGTAATTGTAATAATTGCAACGAATACAATTATTATGGAAAACAGTATTATTGCCCTAAGCTCATGCAACCAAACATTAACATGGAAATCACCTTAGTGACATTAATGAGAAACAAATGTCCTCGTGGAAAGGTAACTTGCCAAAGTTACCCATTATTCTCAAATATAGTGCGCTTGGTTACCTCATGTACAGGTAAACAAACGGGATTCGTCAATCCCAATAGATCTATCCACAATATTCGTGTTCACTCGCAAGTGACTAATGGTTCATGATTAAGAAATATTGGTAGTGAAGGCAAAATTAGGTAATCAGAACAGCATACAGTTGGAAAAAAACTTGTATTCATGGTTTATAGCATGTATCCCCCTCGCGGGTATATAAAATATTCAAAAGATTTAAAATGCGAGGCTATGAACTCACCTTAACAGGGAAATATGATTGATGGCAATAGTATATCAGTTGAAAGTAACGTCCTTGTCACGCAACCTGGATAATATGTCAAGTCTTAGTTTGATAGTTTATCTTTCAAAACTTCATGAAGTTTAACATTTGATTTATTAATTTATGGAAATTTTATATCACTGTTTGGGCCATCATAATTCATAGGTCAGGTAGTAAACGTTTGAGGAGCCAAGACACTTTAAATCGTAAATCTAGCAAACTCGTCAAAACGTATACCCAAATGAAATCCCTAACATCTAGCTAATATATAAGGTCGTCGTTTTTGAAGGTAGACCGTATGTTGATTCATATTATTTATTATGATCATGTGTTCCATAAGTTTCATCTTTAAACCCACATAACGAAAAAACATCTCATAATGACACTTACACTTTAAAGACAAAGCTAGCTTACAAGCCTAACAGACTCAAAGAAAACATACATGAAAATTGTCAGATAGTAGAAACTTAAAGACGGGAGCAATCTATAGAGATTGAGTTTGAATCAAGCAACAACTTGTGTTAGAGTTCAACCCAAACATTGAAAACCATCTTGTTTCAGTGAAAAACCCTAAAATAAATTTGCATGTTTTTCTAAGTCTTGATATCTTTACCATAATCAGAATCTATTATACTAAAAGACACTGCCCCTAAATTTGATGGGGCTGTATCATTAAAAGCTTTGTATTACCCATACAGCCGAATGTACATAAGCATGCTGCAGTAGAGGTCGGATGTAAAGTTGTTTCCATGTTAATGTCAGTTAATGCAATCTATTCTTCTCCATTACATAACTCCCTGTAAGAATGCAAAGCATCCATGTTGTTACAAACCTTACATTTGCTGCATTTATAGCCTTAAAGCAACCTAATCAACCTGGATGTGGGTATAAATGCAGTAGTTACCAGTTGATCTTCTTTTACATCATAACCGACAAGTTATATCAGATAACACACAAGTCAAAGCAAAGGAGAAGATGTCGACCGAGTCTGTAGGTACCAAACCGGATAGGAAAGCTGCAGGCATGTATGAATCTGCACCAATGAAGTCTAAAGAAAAGATGTCAGCCAAGTCTTGAATCACTAAATTGGATAACAAAGGTGTAGGCATGGCCGAGTCTTCACATACGACACCTTTAAAAAAGATGTCAAACAAATCTGGAGGTACCAATTCGGTTAGCAAAGCTGAAGGCATGGCTGAATCTTCACAGACAAAGCCTCATTTGTTCTTGGACGAATTGGAGGTGGACGTGACTGATGTTCGGTTGTCGTAATGACTTCTTTACAAGAAGTTTTACAACTCCCTAGGCAGTGTACCTAATCGTTGTAGTGTAGTATAGGCAAGACTCGGAGGTTATTATCGTTGTCTAGGGGAATAGGTTATGAAGGCTTGATCACGGTATAACAGAATTCTAAGGATTGAGAGAAGATTATTTTTGTATTTTTATATTTTATGAAAGCATGTAAATCAATGTTTGATAGGTGGGTTTGGTTTTAGCTAATAAACTAAATAATAAACTAAACTACTGGTGATAACAATATAATAAAAGACTGTGTTTATTTAATCATATATTACTCCCTAAAGTGCTTCTCCTAGTGTTGCTACTTTGTCACACTTGTGATGATCTATGTAATTATTTCCTAAGTCATGAACGAATTACACGAACCCGCCGTCTACTTAGTATTACGTTAAGGCAACACGCATGTAAGGTAGTATGAAGACTAGTACAAGGCCCCTAAGGGTATACTAAGTGCATGTGAAATATATTAAAAGTGTATCAACCATATTAGGGGGCAAGGTATTATGAAGACGGTTACCCGATGGTATCCTTTCTACACAATCATGTTTTTCTAGACATATCGACAGCAGTACAGACAAAAACTGGTTTTCTAAGACCTAACATGCACATCCATCACAAGAAGCAACACCACTAAGATCTACATTCTAGGTTTCATACAATCATAAATAAACACAATAAAAGGTTTAGCCAAGCATGTTAAAGATAAAGCAAGAACATAAATGAATCAAACAACACATAGACATACTAAATGATTAAATAAACATTACTTGATTAAAACATGAGTTAGAGAAAGTACAATAGGGTTTTTAGGCCCTAAAATCGCCCCTAACAACTGCTAAACGAACTAGGGTTCGTACCCTCTTTTTATTCTAAAGTTACACCCTCAAAACCCTAAATTCGGGTTGGTATATATAGGAAAAACACCGTGATGGCGTCGCATTTTAGTCGTGACGCCATCACGAAAGAGAATATTCTAGATAATGGGCTCGGTCGCGATTTTAGTCGTGACGACATGTCGCCAGGGATTCATTTTTAATTATTTTTTATTTGACTTTCCCGGGTAACATGTCGCCCGGGATATGTCTGCAATTCTTTTAATACAGCCTGCACAGCAGGCAATTTCCAGATTTTTTCTGATTTTTTTTCAAAAAAATCTACCAAACATCAAATCTGTATAAACGCAATATAGACTCTATCGAAATACATCACAACTTGTACCAAAACACAATACAATATAACGGATCAACGCATTTGATCTAATAAAGCTAAATCGTCTAAAATCCTAATAAACACAATATAGTCTACAAAACGGGGCTTCCTAGTCACAAACCTTGCATAAGGGTCGCCAAATACATCACAACATGTACGGAGAAACAAATTTTTTATGGTTACCCACAATACTGTTCGACAAGACTTGCATGGACATTTTATATTCTCGGTACTATTCACTAACGGCTTGCAATCATCGACGAATTTAGTAAGACCGATATAAAATATTTTTTTTTGACGCTCTAAAAGTGTCCAACTCTTATCAATTACCATAATTGCGTTTTAACGATACAATTAGTTATTATATGCAACTTAATTAAACACATTCAAACAAGAAATACGAGATGTTTTATTCAACTAGTGCAACTATGAAAGACAATCCTAACCCACTCTTTGAATGATTCATCTCATATATGAATGCGTATAACCGATTTACTATTTGAGAAAATTTCGGCAGCATTTCCCCTCAACTCCCCAAATATGTGATTAAAGACATATTCGTAGGAGTAAAGGAGAAACACTGTCGAAATCATCTCAAATAGTAAACCAATTATACGCATTCATATCCTAAATGAGACAAAACATTCAAAAAGCAGTCCCAAACAGGGGACTTTCCGAAATTAATTTCTAATAAATTAATTTCGGACGGGTTTTCTATAGGATGATTAAATTCAGACGGGAATTTTCCGAATTTAATCACTAAAATCCTAACACATTCCTAAACGGTACATTCCTAAACGGTTCAATTCACTTCCAACAACAATAATAACCACTATATCCGTATAAACACGTAAAACGCAAATCCAAACACTCCTTGACACTGTAAAACGCACATCCAAACACTCCTTATGCTGCCAAAATGATGAGAATAAGTTGTTTAAGAACGGCTTATACTGATAAGCTGTTTATCAACAGCTTATGCAGCTTATTCTCATCATTTTTGCAGCATAAGGAGTGTTTGGATGTGCGTTAGTGTCAATGAGTGTTTAGATTCGCATTTTAGAGTGTCAAGGAGTGTTTGGTTTTGCATTTTACACAAACTAATAACTATAAACATTCCCCGTCGACATGTCCCCGGGGATACCAAAAGGATAAAAAAAAGTTACAACATACCTTCGGCTGTTGGCTTGGCTCGTTCTCGCCCTTGGCTCATTCTCGGATCTCGGCTCTCGGCTCGGCTTAACTGTCCACGTCCACGGCTAAAAAAAATTTAATACAATTTATAATTAACAACTTATTATAGTAGCTTATTAAAATTCTTTAACCAATCCTTATTATAATTAAACCAAATTAAAAAAAACCATACATGTTTAACAAAAAAGAAAATCAAACACCATCAACAATTAGAGGGTTAGTAGAGGAATTATCATTTATGAGGGTAATAAAATAAAATTAGGTTTAGAGAGGAGGAGGTGTGGCGGTATTATGCTCGTGTGCTTGTGTTGAGTGTCGGTGGTGAGTGGTGGTGGTCTTTGGTGAGTGGGGTGGTTGATGTGTGGGTTCTTGTGGTGGTGGTGTTATAGTGGTGGTGGTGCTGTTAAAATCGCCAAAGAGGTGTTTTTTGGTATGTTTTTTACGTTATTGAACCCTCCTGTACACAAGATCAGCTTTTGTACCAGAATAAATCCATGCGACTTTTTCCCGAGGCGACCATTTCGCCCGGAGAAAATTAGGAGTTTTGTGTTTATCGCAAAAATGGTGCCCATAACGAAAAATTTGGAGGGCTTTTTATGCAAATATTAAAAAACTTTCCGAGCCGACAAATGTCCTCCTCGGGAAAGATTTTATTAAAAATTATTCAGTTTTTTAAATATATTAAAAACTGGAAAAAAATTGATAACACTTTTCCCGGGCGACATGTCGCTCGGGAATTTTTTTTTTTTAAATTATAAAGTTTTTTAAATATATTAAAACTGAAAAAAAATGATAAAAACTTTCCCGGGCTACAAGTCCGCTCCTTTAAAGTTTTTTTAATAAAAAAAATTAGTTTTTAATAATTAATATTTAAAAAAATATATTTATATAATTATGTTTTATATAAATAAAATTTATATAAATAATAATTTTAAACAAAAATTATATCTTTTATAAAATATATAATAATTTTTTTATAAAATAAATAATTATTATTTATAATTATTTTTTTAAGTATGTGCGTATCTCACACGCGCATGCCTCAACAACACTGATCGAACACCTAAAGTTTTCATCGGCTCAATTGTCAGTGTTTTTGGAGCACAAACAAAAACACACTGAGCCTTGGTCGATATGTTATCGTTGTACATTAGATGTCCAACGGATGAATCGATGTGTTATCGTTGTACATTAGATGTTTAACGGATGAGTCGATATGTTTTTCGTTGGTACAATAGATTTGTCCAACGGAAGCGTCGATATGCTAATCGTATGTACATTAGATGTCCAACGGATGAGTCAATAGAACATGATAACACATAAGTAGCTAGAACATGATAAGTACTACTTAATTAATTACATAATTGACTAGTTAACATAGATAACACATACAAAACTATCGAAATCTTCCGATGAATTATTTCTTTCTAGATCTTCCTCTGTCGCGATGATTCCCTGCTATCCTTGTATATTAGATTCCAACGATAGTCGATATGATATGATGACATTAGATGTCCAACGGATGATCGATATGTTATCGTTGTTATATTAATGTCCAACGGATGAGTCGATAATTTTTATCGGGTTAGAAACATGTCCCATGGCTTACAAGTGCATGTGTAACAACAAATCCTATCCTGTTCCTTAATACCCCTTAGACCATGTCTCGTGTTCCATCTAACGTTAAATACTCAGAAGATTTTGTATTCGTTTTTGTTGTGTTTTTTTTTTGTTCTTACAATTTTTATTAATGATAATCATAGTTCATTAGTGTTACGGGTACTTTTAAAGTGTCCACTATAACAAAAGAAAGACTTAGGGTTGACATACTCGACCCAAAAAAACAAAAGCAGTCGACCCTAGGGTCTAAGGGTCGACTTAGTCGACCCAAAAACGGCGACCCTAAATTTACGACCCAAAACATTTTGGGTCGACACATTCCTTTGAGACTTGGGTCGACATATGGGGGCCACCACTTTTCAGTGGGACTCTTTGACTCAATTTTGGGTCGACAAGGCTTAAAAGCTTTGGGTCGACAATGTCGACCCTAAGTTTTTTATTTAATAAATGTTTTAAATAAAGAATATATGTATTTATTTATTTAGTGAATAAATAAATTTGGGTCGACATTCTTTTTGAATTTTGGGTCGACAATGTCGACCCAAAGATATATATATAATAAGCAGTTTATTTGCAGCAGTCCTCGTAGACATTCCACTAAGCTAGGGTCGACATTGTCGACCCAAAGTTCGATTTTAGGGTCGACAATGTCGACCCTAACATGAACCTGGAAAAAAAAAATCAGCTGCAGTTTTACCAGATTTTTTCCGGAAATTTTTCCGGAAAAAAATCTACGTTTCATCAAATCCAGAATTCGCCAAATCCACCATACGATACAATAACAAATCATTAAACGTTACAATACCATAAATCCATGATACGATAAATTACTATTCAAGAAATCCACGATACGATAACAAGTCTAAAAGTTTCACAAGTGTTACAAATTCACGATACAAACATAACAAGTCTAAAAGTAACAAGTCTAACAAATCCATGATACAAACATGACAATACCACAAAACGCCTAATCCGACTCCTCCGACTCATCCTGCACCTCCTCATTATCCCCCTCCTCGTCCTCCGAATAGTCACCACTCGATTGTTGACTGTCCGCCTCCTCATTATCCCCCACGTCATTGTCTTCACCCGCCAACTCCCTATCTCGAGCCAATTCATCAACGCTCCGCGTATCGTTATTATGGGGATTGATTATGAAGCGGGGAAGTTCGGGTCGACTGTTAGAAGTAGAGGCTAGGTTGGAGTTCATAACGGGATTATAACAATTGTTAAAGGTATTATTGTTGACGGGAGTGAAAGGAAATTGGCCGACATAGGGAGGTTGGAGTGGTTGGAGTGGGGCGGTATATCTAGGTGGGCCGGTATATCCAGGTGGGCCGGTATATTGAGACGGGCCGGCATAGGAAGGTTGGAGTGGTTGATTATAAGGGAAGGGAGGGTTGAGTAAGTGAGCCCATTCAGGGCTGAGTTGGGGCATAGTTGGGCGTGCAAAAGCAGGAGGCATAAATGGACGAGTAGGGTTTGGTGCATAGTTAGAAAAATACTCACCTATGGCTCCATACATCGTCTCACTATTTTGGTACGCCGCGTCAGCCTTCAATGCAGCCAAATAAGCCCGTTGCTGCGCCTCCGCGGTTTGCTTCCTTAACAACTCGGCCTCTTGATCTCTTTGCCTCAATATCCGGTCCATCTCCTCCCGACTTATAACATCTGGAAATGCCTGAGGACCGCGCCTGCGGGAAGTTGAGCCACCACCCGGTAACTTCCTGCCCTTTCCCGACATGTTCTGGCGGTTGGTACTCGGAACGACTTCATCCAAGATATCTTGATCTGTCTTGTACGGGATGACGCCGGCTCTAACCTGATCTTGCATGCTCTTCATATCCAACTGTGAAAGAAAAAGAAAAAAAAAGGTTAAAAACAAATAAAATAAGTTATTAAAGAATGTAACGAGTTAAATTACTTACGTATCTCTTCAGGTTTTTTTGGGTCTTAAACTCCCCAGTCTCCGGCCTCGAGTGCGTCTTCCTCCAAGTCTCAATTAGGTCCTCGTAATGACCTTTCTGGACTTTCTGTACAATATCGAATAAATTAATAACAAGCTATAAATAAACAATATAAACACTTTTAAAATATCACAAAAATTATAAAGAGTCTTACATATTCGTTCCTGCCTTGCGCGAATGATTTCTTCCCTTGATGGGTTAGAATCGTGTTCTTCGCTCGGTTGGCAGCATTCTGAAGACTTCTCGCCACCCGATCCGGATGGGACCACCAGTCAACCAAGTTATTCCACTCATCTTCGGTTCTGTCTCCCCACACTTTCTTCGGCGGCAGATGATTCCTTGCCTCCTCGGCCGAACCATATCTTGTAAAATGATCAGCCTTGATCCTTTGCTTATTTTTGCGCCAAAGGATCCTCAGTTTCAATTGCAGCCCAAGCTTTACCCTGTCCCCAACCGTATAGACATTATTGCCCATCACCACTTTATCCTGATTATTGTACCAAGAGGCGAGGTCGAAATAGCTCTACATATAAACATAAACATATGCATTTAAATAAACAAACAATTTAAACATAACACGCATATCCACACGTCGATAACAGTAAGAATAGAAGTAAAATAAACAATTAATACCTCAAGAGTAGGGAAAATATGCGCTTTATACGCCTCTGGAATTTCTTCCCACTCGCAAGCAAGGGGAAGGTACTTGACTGTTTCCCCCATTAGGCTATTCAACATGCTTGAATAATCGCCTGTAGGATGGAACGTACCTAGATCGCCGTAATCAAAGCCGATCGTCAAAGGTCGTTGGCCATTTTGTCTAAACGCCCTCCTTAAGGACGCATTCCCGGTCTCGATACGCAGGTTGGAACCTACAAAGATAAGTTATTGAGTCATGAAAATTCAAGTAAAAGAAATTAAAAATAATCAGTGTTATAAAATAATAAATAAACACAATTTCTTACTTTCGCACTGGGCCGGTACGGGCCGGTTGGGCCGTCTAGGTGGACTACCACCGGCATCCCCACCGTGTGATCTGGGAAATACGCACGCCATCTGTAAAATAACAAGTACAAGAACACACAGTTTCGTGGACCAATTAATGCTAATACACAAATTCATATAAATATACACATTTTAACATATAAAAACAATTCCACTCAAATAAAAAATACACATTTAAACATATAAAAACAATTCCATTCAAAGAAAAATTACACATTTAAGCATATAATAACCGTTTCATTCAAACTACATCTTAAGATCGATTGTCATCGTCAGAATCATCGCTAGATAAAACTTCTTCAACATTAGTACTAGGGTTCACTTCATCATCATCAGACACTACAACATCATCATCATCATCAAGGACATGTGCAACATCATCATCTTCAGCATTGCCTTCATTAGCATTAACATTGTCATCATTAACTGGTGAGGCGTCCACTTCTGTCAATTCAACAAACAGTGTAACATTTGATGAGCTGCTACCATGTGTCAATTCAACAGACAGTGTAAAATTTGATGAGCTGGCTACATGTTTATCATAACATCTTTGATCGGACTCTGCCATGTCTCGGTGGTAAACATGTTCGACGGACACTTCCTACCACGTGGTTGTTAGCAAGTCTTCAAGGTAGAATACTTGTGTTACTTGTGTCGCAAGACATGTATTGGTTATTTTTGTGAAAATTCCCTATCAGTCAAAATTATGTTGTATGTCATGTTCAAGTGTAAGAACGCCTTGTTGCGTGTCGATAAGGTGCTTAGGGTTCATGGTGTCAAAACCATCTTACATCGTACAAGACAAAACCTTTCGGTTGCCGATATAAGTGTGCTCCTGGTTTTCTTCGAGTTGAACATAAATACATCTCGCATCAAGCCCTAGTGTTGAATATCCGTGCAATTGAGTCGGTATGAAGTATATCGCGTTCATGTACACAAACTTCACACCGTTAACTATGCAGCGGGGTAGTACATGTACTAATAGGTCCACATGCCAAGCGAATTAACTCTTCATACAGCCGTTCGTTCACTTTTTCTTTCACGATTTACTAGAAAAGAGATGCAAAAGATTTAGATGGCAATAACGCCAAGGTAATATATCTAATGTATTTACCATTGTGATTAAAAACACGCGGGAAAATTCGTTCCACGTTATCAGGCGATTTTACCTGCAAAAAGTTATGTCTATAGGATAAGTCATTCGAGAAGAAGATTTTTCAAAATAAAAAAGGAAGAAACATACTCTCTGTAAGCACAAGATGTCTGCGTCGACTTCAGGATGTTGTTATGTACTAACCTAACAAACTGCCTGACTAACACTGTAGTCAACGAGTTGCTTTCATTCTGCCCGTCAGTTTGCATGCGGACACGGAAAATACACCTGAGATTTTATTTGGTTCTTCTTTCAGGCAAGCCGTCGTTATTTCTGCCAAGGACGATTAAATATGTCTCGACATCTTTCCTTAAGATAACGCGAAACAAAACGTTAATGACTTCTTCTGCACATAACCCTCCGCAATAGAACTTCAAGGTTTTGCTTTATTTCGGAAAATAATTCTTTAGATTCTTCATGTATCTTTCAAAATGGATAACATCCAATGTAGCGAATAGGGCCACCCTAGAATGAGCCTCATCGGAGTAATGTATAGCCACGTGAATCATGATGTCAAAAAAATGCAGGAGGAAAAATTTCGCTCTAACTCAATCTAGGATACTGTATCGATTGTTTTTTAGGCTTCATGACATGTCCTGCTGCCTTCAAAGTTCCGAGCATCAAAGCTGCTTAAAAAGAATAAGCAAAACTCGATTTATAGGAGCTGCAATGCTTTTGGGCTAGTGTTGTTGTACTCCATAAGGAAGTAAACCGATGCATCATTATATGGCGTCATGAATTTTCATGCCCCGTTATTTGTTATCCATCTGCAGGCACTTTTTGCTTGAAGTTGGATCCTAAATCCATCAGGTAGTACTAATCCTTTGATGAATTTACAAATCGTTTTCTGCCTTCTGTGGTGAAAGAGTACTTTGGATGAGGCTTCTCCAAGTTCCCGTTTGGTTTTTTAACTAACCACAACTCCTTTCAAACTTTCAAAGTTTCCAAGTTTTGCCTTGCCTTTACCGTGTCTTTGGTTTTGTCGTTCTGTAACAAGGTATTCAGTAAAGCCTCAAGCAGCGTTATTTTCTCGATGTGTGCCTATGACATCGAGATTGTGTTTTAGTTTTAGAATGGGCACAATACTCAAGATCCCATAAGATAGAAGCTTACTCCAATTCAATTCAATTCTCGATTTTGGTTCTAGGTTATTTTTAGCAATATCTGGATGTTTCCCCGGGCGACGTTTTAAGACTTTACTAATTTGTAACTGGGATCTCCCAATTCGGAAAAACTTTTAGGTTTAGGTGTCGGTTCTTTTGAAACCCCCATAGTATTCCTAAATTTACTTCCATTGTGGTGTGTGGTGTCCTTAAAAATCTTCTATGACCAACATAAGCGATTTTGTTCTTGACAGCCATCGATGGAGTGTCCACGTTACAAGTGGGGCATGCGTAGTAGCCTTGCCCACTCCACCCAGACAAACTACTTCGAGCTGGGAAATCATTGATGGTCCATAAGAGCGCCGCTTTCATTTGGAAATGAGTACCCGTAGCAGCGTCTTTCGTCCAAACTCCTTTCCATAATTCTTGGAGTTCTTTAATCAAAGGCTGCAAGTAAACATCAATGTCCTTTGCAGGTGATTTAGGGCCGGGAATTAACATCGTCAACATTAAGGAAGTTTCTTTCATACACATCCACGGTGGTGTGTTGTATGTTGTCAATATGACCGGCCACATGCTGTAAGTTTGACTCATCATGCCAAAAGGATTAAAACCATCAGCAGCCAACCCTAATCGAACGTTTCTAGCGTCACCAGAGAACTCAGGTTTCATCATGTCAAAATATTTCCATGCTCTACCGTCACACGGGTGATTCATCTTACCTTTTTCCTTAGACTGTCCAGTAGCATGCCAAGTCATCCACTTTGCTATGTGTTTTGTGTTGAACATACGTTGTAGTCTAGGTGTTAACGGAAAGTAACGCACGATCTTTTTTGCAACTAACTTCCCGGCCTTTGTCTTCTTTTTGTATCTACTCTCTTTGCAGACTGGACAATTAGGCATCTTTAGGTTTTCCTCTGATCCCCAAAATAAAAAACAATCATTTATACAAGCATGGATCGATTCGTATCCCAACCCGATCTTTTTGTATGTCTTCTTGATTTCATAGTACGACGATGGGAAATTGTATCCTTTGCTAGGGGGACATGCCTTTTGGAGAAGAGCTAGAATCTTGTTAAACCCGGCATCAGTTATTTTATGTAAAGCCTTGATGTGCGAAATCTCTGTTGTAAATTCCAATGTACTCATATCACAACCCGGGTACAACTTTTGGGTGGACCTAGAAAGTAACTCTTCAAACTCGTTATTAGGACCCGTTGTTTGGGATGGTTGAGGACCAGTTGTTTGAGTTGGTGGAGTTGGGACATTATTTGCAGAAATATCTTCAAAAAACGTATCCATGTCAATCTGTTCAGGTGAATGTGGTACTGGTGGAGGTAGCGGAAGAATCGGTTCACCGTGATATTTCCACGTGGTATAATGTTGGTCAAACCCGTGTGTAGATATGTGTACCTCAAGAGTATTACCTTCAACACCTCAAATCTATTCTCCCGGATCTTCAAGAAACGCAGAGTGCTCAAACTGCAAGCAATTGCGTGGAAGGATAAGTGTACTCAAGCAACAATGAGATCATAAAATGCCATCCGAACAATCAACACACTCAATTCGGTTGCACTACTTCACGAAGTTCTCAATGAAATGGAAAAAATTGATTTGGAGTAGTTTGTCATTATGCAATGTAATTCGTATGTTTTATGTAGCAAGACTTTGTTAAATCCGATCTATAATGTAATTCGTAAAACGCTGCTACTTAATTACATATTACAGACGCGATGTTCTTCTTTTCTAGTAAGGTGTTTGTTAAAAATTAATAAGGTTTTTTTAAATAGATTTTTTGACTATAATTGGTAATTTATATCATTTCTGAATTTATAAAAAGTATTTTAAATTTTTGTATAAATTTTTTTTTTTTAAAAAAAGAAATTTAGGGTCGACATTGTCGACCCTAATATTTTAGCGGGATATATTAAATAGGCGGGCTCATTAAAAATGGGTTAATTTGGTAAAAAAATTAGGGTCGAGCATTGTCGCCCTAAATTTTTTTATAATTGGTTTATAATATTTATATAAAATTTAAATGCATTTTATATATTAGAAAATATATAAAGTCATGGAAAAATAATGGGTCGCCATACGACCCTAAGTGGTGTGTATGGTTTGTACTAACCAGTTTTGTTGAATAAATGTGGTCCCCATGCCTCATTAGGGTCGACATTGTCGACCCTAATATTTCTTCGACCCAAAACGCTCATTTTGTTGTAGTGGGAGTGGCACAAGATCCGCCTCTTGGCTTATGTCGAGATATTGTTTCCTTTATACAAGATGTTATTGCTATTTTTATCACTCATACAAATCAGAATGTAAGAAAAATAACATGAATCATTAATGATTTATTAGAATTCACAATACTAGGTTGTGACATATAATGAGGAAAACACAACACCGTAACGAGAATGTATTCGACAAAATAAAAAACAACTTATTAAGGTTAATAATTTTTATTAGGATAAACGAAAATAGTATAACACTGGATAAACAATATAAACAAAAACATAATAGAGCGCTACATGATTTGAGCCTCGAACCAGATTTCCTGTCCAATAATAACACCAACAATCGTGCAAACTTAACTTATTCCTCCACTTCTAGTCGTCCATAATTTGAGGAAAAATAAGTCTTGAAGTATAAATGGTGTAGTTGTGGGAACAAGAACTTGATCAAGAATAGTGCTTTGTAGAACCTTGGTTCTGTTATGGATGTTGCCCCTTCGCATACTCCGTCTACAATGGCTTTCGCACATGGTTCTGCCCCCATTGTTGGATACAAGCTTCCCATATCCTGCCCATTTTAATCCGGTTTCAATGAACTTAAGTTTAGTAACACTAGATATAGATGTTGCAATTTGACCGTTAAAGAAAATCTTGCAATTGAAGAGAAATTAATGAACATACAAGTTGTTGATTGCTTACTTTTCTTTTTATTTGAACACCAACACCGGCGGTTGAGTACTTGGCTGTTATGATGTTTGTTTGTATGAAGCCGAGTGTCAAAATGGTTATAGTTATTTTTGGGGACACTTCGAATCTAAGGGACTCGTAGAAGCTGATCAATGCTGCTTTACTTGCCTGAAGTTGTAAAGATTAGACATTAAGTCCCAAAAGTATGTATTATGGTTACATTAGAAAGGAAGATACACAGAAATTAGTGGTCATCACTGAAATCAGTTCCTTACATTGTAGACGCCGCCTTTGGGTGGGTTCAGTACTCCACCTGATGAGGTATTTACAATGATTTTTCCATTGGTTTTCATGAGGTGTGGGATCGCGAAATGAGTTGGGTAAACCGATCCCCAAAAATTTATGTCCTGAAAGTATTAGTAGCTAAACAATTGTGTAAATCTGGATTAGTTACCCGAAGTAAAAAGAAATTAACTAACATGCAATGAAGTTGAAAATTGAAATAGATTTGATCTTAGCAAACTCCGAGAAAAGAATAGACATTTTGGGATGTTTTAATACAATATAGAAGATCATACCATAACGGGTGTATATTTGGTGACGTCAATGTTTATGGAATAAACTGGTCCGATTCCCGCGTTACAAACAAGATGATCCACTGCAAATGGATCAAATAGCATGTTAATTCAAACAATGTCTAGATATATATAGCACACTGTGAAGTTTGCGCTACATTATGTTATGAGAATGTCTTATGCTTATATATAGAAATATTCAAGTTTATGTAGTTTAAACAATTTCTTTTGGGTTATACCTGCTATTATACTTTTATTAACTTGATTAATGTTTATAAAAGCTAACAGTTTTTGCACATTTCTTGAGCCAGTACAGAAACGCAATCCAAACCAATTGCATGTTTTTGCATTGTTTGGAGTTAACAGTAGTTTATTTGGAATTACGGTTACTCCACATCGACCAAAATGTTTCAAATAGTATCATCCACAAATTCCGCACTCGTGCCAAAACCTTTGACACATCAGCAAAACACAAAAAAACACCAGGAAGCCGAGTTCACGAGCTCTTCTACTACATGCTGAAGTCGACTGTCCTGCTCTTCTAATCCCTACAAGCCCTAACATGCTCCTCTTTTCGCAATTCATACGCCATGATCTACATAAATATTTTTTTTCTTCAAAATTTAATCAAGAAATTAACTATCATCTTAACATGTATAAAACCATATAGCCTTAATATGTTATATATACGATATCTATGTGGAGTTTTAATACCATCTCCATCCATAATAAGCGCCGGTTGATCCAAAACCACTTTTTCCAGACATGGTTCTCGACACGTTGGAAAGAATGAATGGATGTTCATGATGAGTTCCCAAATGATAAGAAAGGGTGAAATGAGTAGCAAAAGTAACAAGAAAATATAGAAAACAAGTGCATTTGTGAACTTATTATTGAAGCCAGAGCTCGTACATTCTTTTTTATATTCACCACAAAAATGATTTCCCGTCGAATGGATAATTTTAGCCTAAAGTGCACCAGATCAAATAATTGAACCAAGAGGGAATTTGTAGGATATATATATTACCGTTAGCTGCTCCAATGTAAGTAAAGTATTATATTTGTCAATTATTTAGTTTTTATGGTAATGTAGGAAAAACCATATACAGTGTAAACATCTATTAAAATGTAATAGACTATTATGTGAGGTGATCTATTATCTATCTAATAAAGGAAAACTAAGACGTTTACATTTAAAAAAAAAAATTAAAAAAAAAAAAATATTTCCCTTATTAAATATGATACTACTAATATTTTATTTTTAAAATAATTTATGTTTAATTAAAAACCATTAAATATTACTTTGTTTAGCTAAAGTTTATAAAAATCAATTTTATACGTTTTCTTTAAAAAATTATGTTAAAAAATATACGTGTCACAAATATAACAAAAAAAACTGGTTAAAAAAGCGGAGTTAATCACAAACACCTTAGGGGGTAAAACGAAAAATGGAACAAGCCAAACCCCCTTTTGAAACTAAACTTCCAGCGACAGACATCTCCAAAACTATAAACCCAAAAATTAAAACTATAACCACCAGAAAACCCTAAATCAACATCGCTCAAAATCAAATGAACTTAAGTTATACTAACAATATTTTTTTTCTTATAAATTGATATATTTTTTGTTATATCGTTGGCTGCAGTGAATTATCAAAGTGTTTTAGTTGAACGAATCCGTTCACAACCACCAGTTTAAGAAATCGTCCCATGGAATACATAATGCCAAATCAAAGTTAATAAAACTACTATCACACCTGTATTTTTCAGTCAGCGTTTGTCAGGTAGTACAATAACTGATATTGGTTTACTTAACATATCAAGTTGTCTAATTAATTAACAAGCTTTTCTTTCTGCAGTCTTACACGGCCAACATCATTTCTGAATAGGGAAAACATTTGCATAGACAGCTTAAATATTTGTTCTTTAGCAAGGTTTTGGGACACTAACTTCTACAAGAAGCAATTTTACTAATCAATGTTGCAATATTGCTCACAATTATTTCTCAGTTTTTAACATAATGTGAAGTTAGTTGCTGTTAGAATTAAAATGGGGTGGTTGAAAGAATGCAGTTGTCACAACAAATAAGAGAAAGGTAGGGGTGTTCAGTGTTTGGTTTGACACCGAAAAAATCGAAAAAGAAACTAGACCGAAACCGAATAGAACCGAACCGAAAAGCTTAATTGGTGTATGGTCTGGTTTGAAACTGAACCGAAGTATTTAATTAGTGTTCGGTTTGGTTATGGTTTGACAAAAATAAAACCAAACCAAACCAAAAAAACCGAATATCTTTATACACATAAAAAAAGTTAATTATACATATACTTCTATCGTATTTTCCTAATTAGGAATCTTAGTTTTTTAAAATATCTTTTAAAATAATTACTACTCAAATCAAACATTGATGTATATTCGTGAGAAACTAAACAAGAGTTTGCCTACTTGATTTATATACATTTAGTAAAAGTTAAGCTGTAAATGTGTTTAGATGCTTAAAGATGAAATATTCACGCTAATACGGCTCCTGAAGACTTTTCTTTAAAAAAAATATCTTATTTCGCTTTCATTTATTTTCGTTAAGTTCTGAAACCTTTTCCTTTCTTAAACTTTTTTTATTTATATGAGCCTTTTTTATTTGTTAATTTTATTTAAAGTTTTACCTTCTATTAACACATTTAGATAATATTTTAGGAAAAAACATTTTTTGGAGTTCAATATTGAATTGGTTTTCTTGGTTATAACCGAAATCCAAACCCAATTTTAATTTGTGTATGGTTTTTGCTTTATCCTTTCTATAAATGTTGAGTTTGGTTTTTTGTTTTGATTTTGAAAATCCGTTCAAACCGATGAACCTAAACTGTACAGACCCACAAACCCAAACCCAAACAATGAACACGCCCTAAGAAATGGGTCGTACATGTTTTTTCAGCAGATTCTAAGTCATCGGACTGCTTTATTTTTCAATTGCAAAGGTTTGTTGTTAGACACATTACAGAACTTGAAGCCACCAGTTGATGATTAGTTGCTTTTTTCTTGATATTTTTATTGTCTTGAGTCTTGACTTGCAGATTTCCCAACTGAGCTTAACCTTTAAAGAAATCATTCATAACTACAGAAAACAACAACATTGAAACCTCAAATTTCGTGGCAGTTTGTTAATGACATGTCATCTAATTGCAATTGAATCTTCTGTCTATTTGCAGATACCTCACTTGAGTCCTCACTAATACAAATGGCCAAGCTACACAAAAGGAAAACCCCCCCAAAACTGTTAATCGAGGCTTATGGTGGTGTGCTATCTGTTGGTGTTGTGGGAGAGAGATTTGTAAACTTTTCACCTGTAAATCGCAAATTTGTCTCAAGGGGTGTTTGGTTGCTGCTGTAAAAAAGGGTGTTTGGCTACTGCTGACTAAAGAGGGTGTTTTGGTTGTTTGCGTAAAAAAGGGTGTTTGGCTACTACTGACTAAAGAGGGTGTTTTGTGCTGGCTCAAAAAAAGGATTGTAGATTTACAATTTATATGCTTTAGTCCTTTCTGTTATATTAACTTATCCGTAGTAATTGATATTTTTGTGGTACAGACACAAAATGGTTTGGGTCGGCAGAAGCATTGAAAGATAACGATGTTCCATTAAAAGATGCTGTGAACAAGAAAGGTGTGACATGAAATGATGCGTGAACAAAAGGTTAAACAGCTTTCCAAGACTCCTTCCTTTTAAGGTCAGTAGTTATCTGTTAATGTTAAAAGTCTACACCACATTGCACCCAAATTTTTTCCTAATTTGTCGGGTGAGTAGAGAATTAGATAATACATAAGAAACATCCAATGGTTCATTCACTTTTTTGTTTGTTAAAAGATAAAAAGTGCATAATTTCATTCACATGTGTATGTTATATATCATTAGTATGAGTCCCTTTGTCAAACCTTCAAATGGACCTCTCAATTACTTTTTGTCTTGAAATAGTCTTTAAACCATTTTGTACTTTCTCCTCCTATTGTCTCAAACTCTCGAGTATATGGTATTTTGGTTTTACAAATACATTGTTTTCACCATAAGAAAGAACATACACAAGGTCATTAACTATGCTGTTAGAACACGATGAAAGTATGTAATTGATTTCAAAGTTATTAATATTGCTTACATGCATATATATACTTATTCTCCTTTTGCAATTGTGCTTGCATAATTGACCACCTTCAACAATTAGGAATAGAATGTTATGAGAGTGCCCACTTATGATTGCTATGTTTTTTATACTATCCACATGTGGGTTGTACCTAATTGAGATACAAAAACAATCGAGCATACCATTCTATAGTAGATCTTTGTAGAATAATGACCCACCTTTTGCATATCATGTTCTTGATTTATTGATCCAATTTCGCGTATTGTTTGGTTATAATTGGAATTTATTGTTATAGTTATGTTGTGGCAAGTGTGACCGTGATTGTGGAGATGCGTTCGTCGTTAGAACTTCAACAAAACAGTTTTACAACTCCTAGGCAATCGTCCTAATCGTTGTAGTAGTAGTATAAGCAAGACTCGGGGGGTTTTTAGTGCGTTCCTTATCGAGGATAGGAAGGCTTGATCACGGTCTAACAGAATTCTAAGGGTTGAGGGAAGATTATTTTTGTATTTTTGTGTTTTATGGAAAGCAAGTAAATCATATATTGGTGCAGTTGGTTGGTTTTAGCTAATATACTAAATATAATCTAAAACAAATGGGGATTACCATAAGATAAAAAGATTGTGTTTATTTAATCATGTATTACTCTCTAGATTGTTACTTCCTAGTGTTGTTGTTGCCATAGTCGAACTTGTATGATCTGTTAATTATTTCCCTAAGTGCTGAACGAATACAACGAATCCGCCGTCTACTTACATTCGTTAGAGCAACGCACAAGCAAGGTAATATAAAGACTATTACAAGGCCCCAAGGGTACACTAAGTGCATGTAAGATATTTTAAAGTGATCAACATATTATGGGGCAAGGTAGTTAGATGACTGTTACCTGATATATCCTTCTACACAATCATGTATCTCTAGACATATCAACAAAAATCGATACAGACAAAAGCTATTTTCTAGGCTAAACATGCACAACATCCACAAGATCAACATCACTAAGATCTACATTCTAGGTTTTTATATACAATCATAAATAAACACAATAATAGGCTTAGTCGAGCATGTTAATAAAGCAAAGATACTAGATGAATCACAAATAACAACCACATTGACATATTGAAATGATTAAATAAAACTTATTTGATTAAAACATGAGTTGAAGGAAGTACAATAGGGTTTTAGGCCCTAAATTCATCCCTAACAGCTGCTAAACGAACTAGCGTTCGTACCCTCTTTTTATTCTAAATGTTACAATCACTCAAAACCCTAAAATTCGGGTTTATATATATAGGAATAATAGTTGTGACGGCGTCGCGTTTATTTAAATCGTGACCCGTCAGGAAAAGAGAATATTTTAAGTATAATGGTTTTTTGGTGTCGTGTTCCTAGACCGCCGTCTTGGAATCTTGTGACACCATCTTGATCATCGTTGTGACGCTGTCACGTTGTATTTATGACGCCGTCTCCAGCCACTGTAGAGAAATTCTTGAGCAATGTTGGTTGTAGTTCTAGTCTTGTTCCGTGTTCTCTTCTCTAAAAAGCTAAAATTAACGTGGTATTTCCTCCAAATGGTCTTCAAATCAAAATACCATGAAAATGAACGATTAAGTAACCTATTTGGGGCATAAACAACACGATTTTAAGGTGTTAAACGACGCCGAAAAGTGTAGAAAAATAATACCTCATCAATTACCCCTACATTTGGGATTTTGCCTGTCCTCAATAAAAATGGGCTTATCTACCTAGACAATACAATATAGGGGTTCATTTTACCTACTCTTAAAAGTATATTATAAACACAACCTTTTAGACCTCAGTAATTAAAAGCACGACAAGTATACACTACACCTCACATAAGTTTTTTGGGATTCTCTCCTTTCACTGTATAATAAATATACTCCCTCCGTACCATATACGTGTCCACCCCACATGGAATCTTTTTAAATCTTTTCCTCACTTTGACCATGAATATATTTTTGTTTGTGTTTATATAATATGAAACGAAAATTCTACCCAACGAAAAATATATTACAAAACTCTATCCATTATATATCTTGCATCAAGTATCCATATATACTATAAGAAGAAAATCATTAAGGTCAAAGTTGAAGAAAAAAGACTTTGAAAAAGTCAAGTGGACACTTAATGTGGGACGGAGGTAGTAACATATGGGGGAAACGAAAAACAACACTCATTACCTGTCATAGCATATAAATTACCATAGGCTTGGTAAAGGATTAAACCTCCACCGCTAGGTGCAAGCATTATTCATTACTATCTAAGAGGTCTTTTAAAGGGTTGTGGGGTGTAGGTGTAAGATAACATATAATGGAAACAGAAACGGATGGGATACATTTGGGTGGCTTTGGGTGAATTTGGAGTAGAAGGGTTAGCTAATTATTTACATGAATACACGCTGGTTTGGTTGCTAAGCCAAGACTCAGACGAAGATATACAAACTCTACACAACTCTACATCAATCTCTTTCTTTTTCTTTTCTCATTTTTTTTAATAACATAATACATCACATGGGGTTTATAATACGTACCCCTACACTTGAGCTTTTACATGCTCGATATTTACAATCTATCTAATGACCCGATTTGAGGTGGATCAAAATAACATGGATATATCATATGACAAACATATGGGGGTATTGACTTAACTTTTCTTCCCTATTCTTCCGCGAAATAAATACTACCATGAATCCCAATCGTCCCAAAACTGTATTTACAAGGATAAGGACTTAGCAACCGTGTACTCAATAATTAACTTGGGTTAAACACAATAATGTACTAAAAGTGAGTACATATAAGGTAGGCTAAGGCTTTTTGGGTGTAACGATTGGTTTAAGGGTGTCAATGCTCTTCATTAATAGTCTGGATTAACCAAAAAATTATGAGAACCATGAAAAAGGATAGGGTTGGAGGGTTGTACTAGGGTATCCTACACTAAAGGTGAGTGCATGGCAAGGGTGTGGGATAGTTATATGATCGAGGTGACCATCATAACAGTTACAAGTTTAAAACATGGGTTATTCCTAATGCCTCTTATCAATCAAATCCTAATACTTACTATGCGGTCTCGAAATGCATCATAAAAACAAGTTCAAGAATTTAATATGCTACCGGTACACTCATATGAATTTTACTAACACCAGACATTCCAGAAAAGGTGACGAAGACCACACATACACATCCGTAACGATGGAATAGACACATGTGACTGGTCACTCCTTAACTCGAACCGGGTAAAGATAAAATCATCTTGGGTTACTGACGATAGGTACCCAAATTCCTAAAGATCTAAGGGAGAACCTCACATTTTTGAGGTGGAATTTTGAGGGTTATTATGCTAGTCATATAAATTTCTATCCATGGGACGCTAGTAATACTTGGTTTTCGTTGGTATGTGTCATAAAAAAATTTAAATTTTGGTAAAAATCTCCCTTTTATGCTATGTTTCGATGTATTACCCATCTTTTTAAGGACAAAGCAAATGACAAATGAAGAAATAGTTTTTAAGGCTTATTTCCCCCCTACACTTATTTTGAACATTGTCCCCAATGTTTTCTAGAAGTACCCGTTAAAACGAATAATGGGAAAAGAAAACAAGGAAAAGAAACTAGTACTCCCCTGATTTGCTCAATAATAGAGAAGAAACATGCAATAACTAGTTAAATCGTCCTCCAAGAATCATCCAATGAAACTTCCTAAGAACTTCCAAGCTTCTCCTCATCAAATATAACTTGTAATCAAAGACAAAAA
>BQNB010023733.1:29745-55959 GCA_026074375.1 Tanacetum coccineum | reverse complement strand
AAGAAAAAGTTAACAATTCTAAAAATATAAAAATGCCCAAATTTTACTGTTTAAATAAAAAGTAATTAAACTAATTAAATTTAAACCTAATTTAATTAATTAAATTAAATAAACTAACTAAAGTTAACCTAAGGGACTAACAGTGAAAAGGACACAAGGACAAACGGGGTAACAGGCTATCTAACTATAGGGACTAACAAAGGGAACTATAAAAGAGGAAATTACACAATTGGTCCCTGAAGCACTACCCCGATTACAAAGATAGTCCAAAGTGCTTATTAGCAAAAAGCTAAAGAAGCAAAGTTGTAAAGGGGACTTAGGAGAACATTTTTCATAAAAGGGGTATAAGCTGAAATGGACTGAATAAGCCAGAAAGGTAAGCTTTTTGTCTGACAGAAAGCTAATAAGCTTAAAAGCTTATTGAGCTTTTTCTTGGAGCTTAAGAGCTCAAAATAAGCTGAAAAGTGATTAAATTAACTCAACTAAGCTATTTCTACTTATTTTAACTAAATGCAGCAAGAATAAGCCCTAAAATAAGCTGAAACAAGAATAAGCTAACTTGACTTAATTAAAACAAAAACAGAAAAAGGGCTACTTTGCAGCCTAAATAAGCTAACTAAATAAGCTAGATAAGCTATAAGCTAAAGGGGACTTAAAGAACTACCTATAGGCTATATGAAAAAGCAAAAAGAACCTAGGGCTTAATACAAAATAAGCTATAAAAAAGGGGCTAGATTTGGTGCTCAGCACCAGGGGAAACTGCCAACAGAAACAAGGGGCTTTTTGGCTTAAGCCAAATAAGCTCAAAATGGCTTAATCTTTGAAACCAACCTCAAACAGATTTAGAGAGATGGGAAATGAGCTTATGCTCAAAAACTTAGCTTTTAAAAACAATAAATAGCTGCTGATTTTTAAGTTGGAAAGTGGGGGTTTTTTGAAGAAATTCCAAAGCCAAACTTTGACTATTTTGTCAAATGAAAAAGGGCAGAACAAAGGGAACTTTAAAAGAGATTTTTATGACCCAAATAAGCTCAAAAATGAGTAGCTTAAGCTGTCTCAACAGCTTAAGCTTTAAAGCTTAATTTTTTTTGTGTAAAACTTTGCATAAACTCAAAGGTTAACTAGAATTTAAATTTTACACTAAGGGTTATAATTTTCTTGGTATAATTGAGCACACACACTCAGCCAAAGGTGGCTGAGTGCTTGTAACCCATAACACACCCCCTTATGACCCATTTTCGGGCTATGCCAAACACCCTTTTAAGTAAACCAAAAATTCTTTTAAACTTGAATTAACTAAAAAAAAACAATGTAAGTTAATCTTAGCTGTAGAAGGATTACAAAGAGGCAAGTAAACACAATTCTTAAGGATTAAGAATTGAGTTATAAGATGAATAAAATTTGAAAAACAAGAAACTCAAGATTAACTTCGAACTTGCATTAATTTGTTTAAAAATAGTAACATTACATTAAAAAAGTAAGCTGCAAACTTAAATTACAAGTTAAGTAAAAATTCAATAAGAAAAGCTAATTAAAAACTAAGGTGTTCTTCGGCTTGTGTTTTCTTGTTTATATAGAAGTCCTTTTGCTTGCTTCTTCTTCTTGCTGTGTTTCTTGTGTGTGTACAAAGCCTCAGTATCAATCCTAGCCCTCCATTTCTTTTGTGTTTCTTTTAAGTGCTCAATCCGCCATTGATATTTCTCGGGTTGAGGGGGATTGCCAACTTGGCAGGTTTAAAGGTTAGTGGAAGGTGGGTTTAGGTTGGGACTGGATTAAGGGAAGGTTGGGTAAAAGAAAGAGTGGCTACATGTGATGGTGGGGGGTTCTAGAGTTTGGGCCGGGAAAAGGTTGAGAGGGGTTGCGCCGTTATTGGCTCACAAGGGGGTTATTAAATTTTTCAAAACATCAAGAAGAACCCCCCATGTTTCATCTCTTATTCATTTCTTTTTTTGTTTCTTTTTCCTTAGTTATAAAAAAAGTTTGAAAGAAGCCAATAAAGGCCCCTCCTGTTTTTAGTTAAAAGAGTTAAGGAAAGAATAGGGACTTGGCAGTTTTGGCCCTTTGAATTTAAAAGAGAAAAGGAGTTTGTAAAATTGCAAATTCAGTCCCTCTCATGTTTAAAACACTTTTCTTTTATAAAACAATTTTCAGAATTGACAATTTAAGTCCCTAAGGTTTTATAAAAGATTAATGGGCCTTAATGGGCTTTGGGTTTTGTATTGGGCCCAACTTGCTCTAGCGACATACTAAGTAGACGGTGGGTTCGTGTAATTCGTTTATGACTTAGGAAATAGTTACACAGATCATCACAAGGGTGACAAGGCAACAACACTAGGAGAAGCAATCTAGGGAGTAATACATGATTAAATAAACATTGTCTTTTATCTTATTGTTATCACCAGATTAGTTTAGATTTATATTGAGTTAATAGCTAAAACCAAACCTCCTCTCAAATATATGATTTACTTGCTTTCTACAAAATACAAAAACACAAAAATAATCTTCTCTCAACCCTTAGAATTCTGTTAGACCGTGATTAAGCCTTCCCAACCCATTCCTCGAGTGAAGGATAACAACCCCTAAAGTCTTGCCTATACTACTACTACAATGATTAGGTGCTCTGCCTAGGGAGTTGTAAAAGTTTTTGGCGCCGCCGCCTGGGGAATAGTTAGGTTTTGATCATAGTTTAGCTTAGTTCTACTTGCTTGAATCCTTTCAAGTAAGATTTAATTTCCGCATATTTTCTTGTAGTCTATCTTTTCTTCGTGTTATTTGTTTCGTAACCCATTCTTTTCAACCACCATGGGAGATGAGAATCCTATCCGTACTCTAGGAGATTACTCCAAACCAAGCCACAAGGGCTATAGGAATACCATCGAGCTCCCCGAAGGGAACAATGTGGTACCTCTTCGATCTGACACCATCCGGTTGGTGCAAAACGGATGCTCATTCCACGGACTTAGGTTTGAGGATCTAAACCAACACCTTAAGGATTTCTTTAAACTTGTGGACTCACTTGACCTTGACGGTGAGAATAAGGAAAGAACGTGCCTGTGTTTATTTCAATTTTCCCTTCGCGATCAAGCTAGCAATTGGCTTGAACGCCTTCCTGCAAGATCCATCTCCACATGGGAGGATCTTGCTACCCGATTCCTTTCTCAATACTTTCCACCAGGAAGGACCGCAAAACTCCGAAACGATATCCTGATGTTCCAACAACATCATGGAGAATCTCTATCCGAAGCATAGACTCGTTTCAAGGACTTACTCCAAAAAGTCTTGATTCGGATTGAAACTAACCTTTAAAATATATAAATAAATATATAATACTTATAAATATATAATAAGGATAATTATCAACAAAATCAATGAAACCGGAAGTAGTATATGATGTTCCCGGGTCGTTTATCCCCAACGAAGAGTGAATTGGAAAGTCGAGAGTCGGATTGACATTTGATGATTGAATGGAAGAGATTTGAATTGGATTTCTAAATTTACGGAGAATTTAATTCAATCTACTCTAAAAACGAAAAAGACACACAAAATTAAGCTAAAAATGATAACGAGAATCTAAAAATGTTGACTAAAAAACCCTAAATTTTCAAAAACTAACCTAAAATGATTTTTTTACTTTTAATAGACTCTAATTGACTAAAAAGTAAGATTAAAGAAAACTAGAACGAAAACAGAGTTGATTTGAGCTTTAAAACACAAAAAACATGAACGGGAACGAATCCCGTTCTTTAAAAAGTGAAATTTTGCAAAAACAACCCTACGAGAGCAAATATATTTTCCTAGGTGCAATATGATAAAAGAAAATTTTCTAAAAAAGAATTATATTTTTTTGATTTTTATTTAATTTTTAATAATTAAAAAACAGTTTTAAAGAAAATAAATGATTAAAAATAGAAAACAAAATGGGAAAAATCTGGAAAAAGTCCTAAATTCTATGTAAAGCCTAGGAAAAATAACCTGGTGATCCCAGCTTATCAAATAAGCTACGAAATAAGCTGAAAAGGCTTATGGGCTTATTGGGCTAAAAGGCCCTTAAATAATTAATGTTGCAAAACACTACCGGATGAGCTATTGTAGCATACCGGTAGTGAGTGTGTTATAAATGTTGGTTGATGGGGTTGAGGTCCCAAGTTCGAGCCCTGCTCACTTGGGGCTTCCCCTAATCCTAACGTTTTTTGTTTTTCATTTTTTTTACAACTTTTTAGAAAGATGAAAATAAGCAACTTTAAAAAAGACAAATTTTTTATAACTAACAAATAAGCACGAAATAAGCTGAAAAGGCTTGACAGAAATGCTTAATTTACTCTAAGACATATTAAGCTAACTGTTAGGCTTTTAAACACTTAATAAGCTAATGAAAATGAAAGATAAGCTAAAACCAATAACCCACTAAACCTAATAAGCAAAATGAAGACACAAATAAGCACAAAGGAATAAGCAAATAAGCCAGTTATAGCTAAGAAAAAGGACATAAATGCTATTTTACTCTAAGGTTAAAATAAGTTAACTTTTGCTAGTCCTATGGCTAAATAAGCTAGGGTTTAAACTAAATAAACAACCACAGAAGGGCTAAACTACTTAATAAGCAAATGCAAACACAAATAAGCAAAGAAAACAACCTAGAAAGCAAGAAAAATCAAATAAGCAACAAGGGCTAAGCTGGTGCAGGGCAGCCTAAGGGACACCTATTTGGCTTAATTTTAAGCCACTTAGAGGGACCTATGGACTTAGGGCTTGAACTAGCTTAAATAACAGCTTATGGGTTTTATAGGAAAGCAAAAAGATCAAAGTCATAAACTGAAATAAGCTAGGAAAAATGATGGGAAAAGAGGCTGAATGCACCAGGGCACCTTTTTGATTTTTTAAAGGCTATAACAGGCCATGAAATAAGCAACAAAATGAGCTCAAAAAGGCAAGACAAGTAAAAACAGTTTGAGACAAGCTCCTAATGAGCTTGTGCTCAAAATTTTTAAAAACTAAAAATGAGTTTTGCTATCTGAGAATTTGAATTGAAAAAGGGCAAATTTTTAACCAAGAAAGACACTAAAAAACTTTGACAGAATGTAAAAAAATGCAAGTGAACCAAAAGACACTTAACTCATTGTTCTTGACACATAAAATGGATTCAAAAATGAGAGTCAAAAGCTATTTTTAAGGAACTTAACCAAATAAGCCGAGTAAACTGTTTTTGCCAAAATAGTTTCAAAGAGCCTTTTTGGGATACAAAAAAAAACTACTTTTAAACCCTAACAATTTTAAAAACAGACCAAAAACAGCTTGCAAATGCTTGTCAAAGCTCATCAAATGACCCAAAAATGTTTTTAACAACTTTGACCCATTTTCACCCCTAAAAAACCACGATGACACCTCACTTGCCCACCGATTGTTTGTGGGTGATACGGGATGGAGAGACGATGAATGATGAGTGACTCCGTACTTAAGCATGACCTTTGTAAACTGGTCATTGCAAAAGTGTGTTCCGCGATCACTTATGATAGCTCGGGGGGCACCAAATCGAGAAAAGAGAGTTTTTAAAAATTTGCAAACAACTCGGGCATCATTGGTGGGGAGCGCTTTTGCTTCAACCCATTTTGACAAATAGTCAACAGCCACGAGTATGTACTTGTTTCCTCTTGAAGACGGAAACGGCCCCATAAAATCAATGCCCCAGATGTCAAAGATTTCGCAAACTTGGATGGAGTTTTGTGGCATCTCATCACGTTGCGTAATTTTTCCTTGACGTTGACAAATGTCACAACGGGTGACAAAGTCATGGGCATCCTTGTAGATGGTGGGCCAATAGAATCCTGAATCAAAGATTTTTCTTGCTGTGTAATTGGCACCATAGTGTCCCCCAGTAGGTCCACTGTGGCAAGCTTTGAGAATGTCTAAAGCTTCTTGCCCGGAAACACAACGTCTTATCACCTGATCAGCACAGATCTTAAACAGGAAAGGATCATCCCAGAAATAGTGTTTGACATCCTTAAAGAATTTATTTTTTTGTTGGGATGTCATTCCCTTGATAACAAATTTCCCCGCATGGTAGTTTGCAAAATCGGCAAACCATGGGGTACTTTGATCTTGAAGAGCAATCGAACCAAGAGTCTCGAGAGGAAATGCTTCATTGATTTCTTTGTTCTCGAGTTTGTCTTGATGCGGATTTTCAAGTCTGGACAGATGATCGGCGGCGAGATTCTCAGCTCCTTTTTTGTCTCGAATTTCAATATCAAACTCTTGGAGCAATAAGATCCACCGCATGAGTCTTGCCTTAGCATCCTTCTTGGCAAAGAGATACTTGATGGCAGAGTGATCAGTATACACTATGCTTTTGGACATGACAAGATATGAACGAAACTTCTCAAAGGCATACACTACAGCAAGTAATTCTTTTTCCGTAGTAGTGTAGTGAGTTTGAGCCTCGTTCATAGTTTTGCTAGCATAGTGTATAGGTTGGAAATGCTTGTTTTTTCTTTGCCCGAGGACTGCCCCAATTGCGAAGTCGCTAGCATCGCACATCAGTTCAAAAGGCAAGTCCCAGTCGGGAGCAATTAAGATCGGAGCCTCAGTCTAATTCTTCTTTGAGTGTGTTAAAGAATCGACCACACTCTTCAGAATAAAAACGGAGTCTCTTTTTCAAGCAAATGAGTCATAGGACGGGCAATTTTCGAGAAGTCCTGAATGAATCGCCGGTAAAAACCGGCGTGCCCAAGGAAACTACGGACACCTTTGACAGAAGTCGGATGAGGGAGTTTAGCTATTACTTCGACTTTAGCTCTATCAACCTCAAGTCCAGACTTAGAAATTTTATGTCCGAGAACAATGCCTTCCTTTACCATAAAATGGCTCTTTTCCCAGTTTAGAGACAAATTGGTGTCTTCACACCGTTTCAACATCTTTTCTAAATGGGTTAGGCACGTGGAGAAAGAGTCCCCAAAGACCGAAAAGTCATCCATGAATACTTCCATCGTTTTTTCAATCATATCGTGGAAGATTGCCATCATACATCTTTGGAACGTGCCCGGAGCATTGCATAGCCCAAAAGGCATGCGACGATAAGCAAAAGTTCCGTATGGGCATGTGAATGTGGTCTTTTCTTGATCTTTTGGGTCAATTGGGATCTGAAAGTAACCCGAGAAGCCATCGAGGAAACAGTAGTATTCGTTTCCTGCTAGTCTTTCGAGCATTTGGTCCATGAATGGTAAAGGGAAGTGGTCTTTTCGGGTGGCTTCATTAAGTTTTCTGTAATCAATACATACTCGCCATCCCGTGACCAATCGAGTAGGAATCAGCTCATTCTCATCATTTGTGATGACAGTCATACCTCCTTTCTTAGGTACACAGTGTACCGGGCTCACCCAAGGGCTGTCAGAGATGGGGTAAATCAATCCAGCGTCAAGGAGTTTTTCAACCTCCTTTTTGATAACATCGTGAATTTTTGGGTTTACCCTTCTCTGACTTTGCACAGATGGTTCATAGTCCTCTTCCATTAGAATTTTTGTAGTACAAAATTCCGGCTAACACCCTTTAGATCGGATAGAGTTTCCAAGCGATGGCTCTCGCTTGTGGTACTTAAGAAACCTTCAAAAGAGCTGCCTTTTCCTCAATCTTTTTAAGTCCTTTACAATAATGACAGGCAACTTATCGTCACCTTCCAAAAATGCGTACTCAAGATGGGGTGGCAGTTCCTTGAGTTCAACCTCGGGAGGTTCATCAATGGAAGATTCAACAACCGGTTTTAGCTTCACAGATTTTGAGTTCTTTCCTACACTCCAAGGCATATATTTTTCATGTTTGGGAGGGGGGTGGTGGTTCACTGTTTAAAATTTGCTTCTAGAATCAGTAGTCCCCTCAGATCCTGGTAAGTAGGATCAACTTCAGATGAAGTTGGATCATCTTCCAGAGCAAGAAACGAATCTGCTTCTTCCATTAAGAGAAAGTCACTGTCCCCGAAAGGAGTGAGATTTGGAGAAGCAGTAGAAACAATAGGTTCAAAATATGGAGTGGGATTGCCACTCGCGATCACGTTTGAAAATCCTAGGACCTCTTGAGAATACTCATCACAAGCCATTTCGATGACGTCGATTTTGTTTGCCGTCATATGGTCGTAATCAGCTGTGTATTTTGAGTCGTCCAGTTGCATGTGATGGCCTGCCTTCCAACACGAAGGGTAATCTCTCCTCCATAAACATCTATCAACGCATGACATGTTTTTATAAGAAACAAGAAACGCCCGAGAATCAAAGGGACTCGGGGGTCTGGTTCAAAATCAACAACTACGAAGTCAGCTGGAAAATAACTTTCCCACCATTAGACGGACGTCTTTAGCAATACCGATTGGTTCAGTGATTGATCGATCTGCTAGCTCTAACGTCATGCAAGTTGGGGTTAGTTCAGGAAGAGCGAGATCTTTCCAGACAGAATAAGGCATGAGATTAATGCTCGCACCAAGATCGGCCAATGCGTTGCATGTAGTAATCCCCGTAAATTCGCAGAATCAGAAATCGGCCAGGATCCCCAGTTTCTTTCTTGGTAACCTTGTTGAGATGACGCGCTGAAACAGTTCTCCATTCTAAGGAGTCCTTGCCAATCGCTTTAAATTTTTTCATTGTTTTCCAATCAAGGTCTTTAAAGTCGAAGCAAATTTAGGCATGAGCATCAAGGCATCGGTAAAGCTAATCTCGAAACTTAAATCTCTTAGAAGAATTCATAAAAGTTTCTCCGATTTGGTCGTTAGCTTTTTCCTTGCGCTTTTCATCATTTCTTCTTGATGGAAATGGAATTGATGCTTTAGGAACTGGAGTAACAACAGGAGCAACATTGGGCTCAGGATTTTTTGGATTACGAGTCTGAATTTGAACAACAGGAGGTTGGACGTCTTCGTGCTTTCCGTTCATCTATTGTACACGCGGTGATAGGCATCGTGGTCCCTTTGTCACCTCAGTGTCATGATTAAATGCTTTCGGTCCTTGGATGGTAACACCACTTCGGGTAGTGATACCTTTTAAATCTTCCTTAGGGTTGGTAATAGTGTTACCAGGAAGAGTTCCAGAACCGGAAGTGGAAGCTGTATTAGCAGTAACAAATTTTGAAAGCATATCAGTTAAATTTGCCATTTGGGATTGCAGGTTTTGACCTTGGTTTTGCATGTTTCTCAACACTGCATCATTGGCTGTGACATATCTTTCAAAATCTGTTTTTGACACACCGTGTGTCTGAGGAGCAGGTCCTTGATGAGCTACTGGTTGATTAACTACTGGTTGATGAACCGGAGGTCGATAAATCTGACCTTGGTTGAAATTGTTTCCTCTGTTTTGATTGAAGTTATTTCCTCGATTGAAATTGTTTTGACTATTTGCATGAGGATTCTGAACTGGAGGAAAACCAGGAGGTCGAATTTGATTTGAGACCATCGGAGGTCGATAACCAGAATTAGCTTGATTGAAATTGGCCGCAGCGGCCTGGGACACATACTCTTGAATGTTGTCATGGTACATGTTGCTGTTAGTGGCTGGACAGTTTTGATAAGAATGACCTCCCCCACAAGTTACACAACTTTGTTCAACCGCTTTTACGGGGGCGGAAGCTGGGGTTTGGTTCTTTCTATCGAGAATTAATGCCCGAACCATGTCTTTGAGTTCAGCAACATCAGATGAGACTGCTTGGGTGGAAGAGCTTGTACTCATTTTAGCTACAACAGCTTTGTTTCTTGACTGACGTACTTTAGACTTGCTCTCGATGATTTTTAAACATTCTCGAGGCATTTTGTCTAAGAAGTTACCACCTGCAGCTGAGTTCAATGAATCTTGATCATTTGAATTTAGGGCATTATAGAATGTATCGAGTTGATGCAATTCTGAAAACCCATGATGAGGGCATCCCCTTAAAAGATCATTGAAACGATCCCAAGCCTCATAAAACGTCTCATCAAATTTTTGCTGAAATCTCGTGAATTCATTTCTGAGATTGTCCGTCTTAGAGGAGGAAAAATTTGTTAATAAATTTCGAAACAAGATCGTCCCATGTTTCAACAATCGACCGAGGGGTTTCTTTTTCTAGCCATAATCCGGGCTGCCCATTCGAGAGAAAACGGGGAAAAGCATAGAGCTTCAACCGACGTATTTGTACGTTCGGATCTTCATCGTAGAAGTGATCTTGTTGAAATAACGATGTGAGCATGAGGGTCTTCTTATCATTGCCAAAAAATTGCTTGTTTTGGACAAGGATTCAGAAGACCATGCTTGATCTCAATTATTCGCAGGTGATTTCCGGAATAACTATCGCAATCCTCGTAACCCTCGTGGTGGCTTCGAGCAATTGCGCCATATTACGATTATCAGCCAACGTAACTAATGGGAGGATTATCAGTTTTCTCAGAGATTTAGATGATTCAACAGAAGTTTGACCGAACTTGTGTGTTGTCGACGTTTACGGGCTTGAGAACGAGTGCGCATGCACAAAATAAAATACAAAAAGAAAATTTAAAACTAATTTTTTTTGTTTTTCAAAATTAATTCACATTGATTTTAACGACATGAGATAAGACCCAACCTTAGAAACCAAATAATTGCTTACTTCAACCACGGTAACTCCCCTCAAAAGATAAATCACAGGTGAGGCGGGAGGAGTAGAATAGCTGAAGCTTATTTCTCCTTTCGGGTCGTAGTTCCCTAGGAACAAAACCCTGTCTTATTAACCCATATTATAGTTTTGTTGTGTTTAATCTTTTCAAGGTGACCGAACGTCCTAAGAGACACAAAAGGCAAGTTTTGTAATCTTTTGTTCGCAGTTGGTAACCAACAAGTTCACTACCGGAACTAATTATGATAATAACTACCATCAGTTGAATATTATATTTTTTGGTATTTAACAATTTGTAATTTTTATTTCTTTTTTAAAGGGACAATGTTTATATATTTTTGATTTTTCTTTGTTTTTTTAACTGATAATTATACTAAAAGAAATGAAAAATATTTTTGTACTTTTATATTTTTATAATAAAAAAAATATTCACAATTTCAAAAACAGATGGTCAAACGTAAAGATAAACGGTTGCACAGCCTCCCCGGCAGCGGCGCCAAAATTTGATCGTGCCGGATTCACACCGTAAATATATATAATATATAATAAAATATAAAATATATAAAGAAGTGTAAAAACCAACAATCAATGATACCGAGAAGTAGTATAGAGTTTTCCCGGGTCGTAAATCCCCAACGAGGCTGGAATGGTAAATCGATACGATCGAAGATTTGAGTTTGAAGGAAGGAATGAGTTTGGGAAGTTGAAAAAGTCAAATTAAACAATAACGGACTAAAACATTTAAGAAAAACCTAAAAATTATGAAATTAAACTAGAAAAACGAGACCCCTAATCCCGTGCAAAAAGTGGAAAACCTAAAAAACTTTAAAAATAACCCTACGGAAAATTTTTCATTCTAACTACTCTAACGGGTCAATAACGAGAAATGAAAAAGACTAGAGACTGAAAAACGGAGTTCGTTTGACCCAAAAACGAGTCAAAACAAATTCCCGTACCCGGACCCGTTCTTTAAAAGAGGGAAAGTTATAAAAAATGACCCTACGAGAACTTTTAAATTTTTCCTACAAACGTAATGACAAAAGAAAATTTTCTAAAAAAGCAAAAATATTTTTTTTGATAATTTTTTATTTTTTTATGATTTAATAAACTTATAACTAAATTAAATTATAAAAAATACTAAACGTTTACAAAAAATTCTGAAAAATTTACACAAAATACTAGAGACTATAAGCTACCTACGAAAAATAACAAACACCACACAGCTTATCAAATAAGCCCGAAAATAAGCTTGGACAGCTTATTAGCTTATAAGGGCAAAACGTGTATAAAACCAAAGCCCCTTGAGTCTATAACGAAAAAGACCCAAGGGCGCAGTGGTTAAGTGTGTGTGGGATAAAGGGGATGTATTGCTTGGTCCCGGGTTCGAGTCTTGCTCACCCGGACCAAGTATCTTCCCCTTTTTTTTTTTTTTTTAAAACTCTAGGGTAGAATTTGTAATAAACTAAACTAAAGGGTAGGCGGGAAAACTATTAACAATTTACACTACAAGGTAAACGGGTAACCCTACACTATGAAAAAGATACAAAATAGACCCTACGCTTAAGGCTTATTTTTAGCTTATTAAAAATTGAGAATTAGCAAAAACTTAAAACTACAAACTTATAAACCAGCTTAATTTAAACAACATTAATAAAAGCACTTTCAGCTTTTGACAAAAGAATAAGCTAGAAAATAAGCCTAAAGTTGACAGCAGCTAAAATGGCAAAATTTCTTAAGACTTGAACACATAAGCTAAAGAAAAAGGGAAATAAGCACACTAACTATCTAATCTTAACCTAAAAGTTACTAGGACACAATTTGAGCTTATGGGATAAGCTCAATAAGCTAAAGTCAAAACTTAAGCAATCCTTATGCCCAAGTTAAACTGAAAACAGCCAAGTGGCAAGATTGGGCTTAAAAATAAGCAACCAAATGAGCTTATCAAGGGCTGAAACTTTGAAGACTTATACTAGGGCTTATAAGCTCTTAAAATAAGCCAAATACTTGGGCTTAAGTTGGCTTAAAGGCTGAGAACAATAAGCCTAAAGTTCCCCTTTTGCACCAGGGGAACTTTAAGGCAAAGTTCAAGGGCTTATTTGACAGCTTATTTTAAGCTGTCAAATAAGCTCTAAAAGCAAAAAGAAGCTTAAACAGATTGAGTACTCTATCTAAGGGTAGTTATGCACCAATTTTGAGCTTTGGAAAATCACTTATACTTGCTTCGTTTTGAATGAGAAAAGGTGTTTTGGGTTATGGAAACTGTGGACACAAAGACTTGAGGGTTTGACTCACCAAAGTCAAAAGGACCAAGGCTTTTTTGCAGCGCACCTTTTTTAAACACACAAAGCACACCTTTTAGACTACTTAACTCAAACAAGTGCTGAATCAATAAAGCACTTGTGGGTACACTAAAAAAACTTCACAGTTTGAGAAACCAATTCTATACCTGTGAAAACAAATTTCCAACTATATTGTTTTTAAAACAGCTTTAATAGTAGCTTAAATTCTTGTGTTAAACTGACCTAGTGACCTTAACCCATGCAAAAAGCCTTTTTGACCCGTTTTGGCCTTGTGCCAAACACCCCTTTATCTAAAAACTGTCAACCCAAAGTGAGTTTAAAATCCATTTTTAGACTAAAACTTTAAAAACTTTTTATCCACTCCTACTTATTTTGACTTATTTAACCTATTTCAAAACTAAAAAGCCTAGCTTATTAAGACAAATAAGCTAGTTTATCAGCTAGCTTAATACAATATTATGACATTTTTACGAAATAAAGCTAATATTAGAAACAAAAATTATGCAATAAAAAGAACTCACAACCAGCAAATAACACTCTAAACTAATCCTTGTAAAGATAAAAGGCTAATAAGCTTATTCATTAAGACTAAAAAGATAAGGGGTAAATGAAAATAGAAAATTTGAGGTCCTTTGGATTTTTTGTGTGTCTCAGAACCAAGGCCACTTTTTTGAGTGAGTGGCCTTTAAACTAAACCTTCCTTGTCTATTTGGCCTTGCCTCTATTCCCTGAAGCATAAGCTCAATAAGCTTTTATGAGCTTATTTCTCCAATAGCTTCCAAAATCAAAATCCAATGAACATTTATGAACTAAATCACATGAGACAGTATATGAGAGCTTTTTAAATGGTTTAAATGAATTTGAGCATTATTAACAAGAAATAAGCTAAATTAGGCTTATTGAAGAGCTTATTGAGTAAAAATGGCTTAATTTTCATTAAACTGAAAATAACAGTGATTACACGGAATTACTTAAACTACTATAAATTGCAATAAAAAACTTAATTAAAAGTGAATTAAAAAACTTAAAATAAGCTACAATACTTGACACAATGGCCTTACAAGCTATTTATAGCGAAAATTCCAATAAGGTTTTTTTCTTCTTTCTCTTTGCTGTGCTTGTTTGTAGACACACAAACACAGGTGTGTTTGTTTTGTGAGAGTGTCATAGCCTTTAATCTTGACCCTTCAATCTTTAAAATCAATCTTAGCCGTCGAGCTTGGTCTTGGGGGGTGTGGGATTGCCAAGTTGGCACATATGTAGCTGGGAAAGGTAGTGGAGGAGGGGGGAGTTGATTATCCATGGAGGGGATGAAGGTCTTTGGGGTAAAAACGGGTTTAACAACCCGTGAGTTGTGTTTTGGGGGGAAAAAAGGGCGGGAAAAGAAGTTGGGGGATATAACAGAGTGGGGTTTTTGTGGTTTTGGCAAAAGTGGCCCTCCATGGTGTTAAAGTGTATTGCACCCACGGTCCTTGTTGTTAAATAACTTTTGGGGACTTGGCAAAACAAGTCCCTAAGAGTTATTTAACTCTTTGCATACAAGGTCCTTGTGGTGTACAAGTTAGGGGGGTTGGCAGTTTTGCCCCCCTACTTGTTACTTTGAGCAAATTGCAAAATTAACCCTTCTCTTTTCTTTTCCTCTTTTCTTCTTTTTATATAAGTTTAGGGTTTGGCAATTTCAGCCCCTAAACTTATATTTCTTTGACTTTGGCCCCGGGGTTGACTTGGGTTTTGACCAGTTGACTTTTCTGTTGACTTTTTGACTTGATTGACTTTCCGGCTTTGATTTGGCTTTGTCTTTCACAGTCCTTTCCATTCCGAGTCCGGTTTTGTCGTTTTGGCTTTGTTTTTCGTCCTTTTCTTGGTTATCCGTTCCTGCACAATACAATTAGCAAAACAAGCATATATTTGGCATTTTAAGTCCGTTTTTGATTATTTTAGCTCGTTTTTAAAGGTAAAAGGTATGTGTATTTAAGCACATACCAAAGACCCTTCCGCTGGATCAGACCGAGGGTTAAAGAAACAAAAGACAACCAAAGATGCAAAACTAACCACAGGTCCTAAAGAGAAAGATTCAACGTCTGGCTCTTCTAAAGGCACCAAGTCTCAACCGAGATCTTCTGGAAAGACTGTTCAATAATAGGAACCAGTGTTTGAGGTTGCAGATTCTGACATGCCACAAGATCAATGAGGGAATCAGGATGACAATGCAGATGAACCAAGAAAAGAGACTACCTCTAGAAAAGACTAGTTCAAGAAACTGGTATGTGCTTAATTATACATACCTTTTACCTTTAAAAACGAGCTAAAATAACCAAAAACGGACTTAAAATGCCAAATATATACTTGTTTTGCTAATTGTGTTGTGCAGGAACGGATAACTAAGAAAAGGACGAAAAACAAAGCCAAAACGACAAAACCGGACTCGGAATGGAAAAGACTGTGAAAGACAAAGCTAAATCAAAGCCGGAAAGTCAATCAAGTCAAAAAGTCAACAGAAAAGTCAACTGGTCAAAGTCAAAGTCAACCCAAGTCAACCCCGAGGCCAAAGTCAAAGAAATATAAGTTTAGGGACTGAAATTGTAAATCCCTAAAACTTATATATAAAGAAGAAAAGAGAAAAAAGAAGAGAAGGGCCAAATTGCCAATATGGCAAAGATACACTCCAAGGACTTAAACTGCCAAGTCCAAAGAGTTGTATCACACAAGGACTAGCGGTGCAAAGAGTTATATAACTCTTGGGTAGTTTTTGCCAAGTCCCAAAAAGTTATATATAACCACCAAGGGCGACTTGTGTATGAAAATAATAGCCTAGAGGACCAGTTTTGCCCAAAAAACTGCCAACTTTCACTCTGTTTACCTAACATTTTTCCGATCGTTTTTTCCCGCCCCAAAACACAATACGGGTTTGTATAACTACTTTTTACCTGCAAAACCCAATTCCCCATGATTCCATCTCCCCCCTTCCTCCACCGCCCTTTTCCCAGTTACAAACGGAGTGCCATGTTGGCAATCTCCACAAACCCCCTAAGCTCATTTCGACGTCCAAGATTGACTTTGGAAGAATTAAAGGCCAAGATGAGAGGCTGTGAACCACTCACAAAACAAACACACCCCCTTTTATGTGTGTTCAAAGAAGCACAACAGAAGAGAAGAAAAAGAAGACCTAGTTGTATCTTTTTTTTTTGCTATAAAAGCCTTGTAAGCCATTGTGGCAGAATTCAGTTTGGAATTCAGTTCTTATGTCGTTTTAATATAGTTTTAAAAGTATTTTAAAGTGTTTTTAAGTTAATGTCTTTTATGCATTTGTAATTCTCAGTTTTAATGAAAAATTAAGCTCTTTTTACTCAATAAGCTCATTAGAGCTTATTCTTGTTAATAAGCTCCAATTCAGTTTAAAACTTGTTATAAGCCCTTACATACTGTTTTCATTTGAATTCAGTTCATAAAAGTCCAATTGAGTTCATTTTTGAAGCATTTTGGAGAAATAAGCTAATATAAGCTTATTGAGCTTATTGCTCAGGGTTTAGAGGCTAAGGAGCCATTAGGACAGGGTTTTTAGGCTACTCACTCAGAAAGAGTGGCCTTGGTTCTGAGACAACAAAAAAGTCCAAGGTTCATTTCCCGATTTTATCTTAGCTTAATTTTTAGCTTAAGATATTAGCTTATTTGCTTTTAATCTTTGCAAAAACATTTGTTTAGACTTGTTATTTATATGTTGTAAGTTTCCATTAGATTTAATGTATGTAACTTTAATTTCTCCTTAAAACTGCCAAGTTAGTGTAATAAGCTAGCTGAGAAAATAGCTTATTTTTCTTAATAAGCTAGGACTTTTTTTGTGTAAAATAGTTTATGTAGGTCAATATAAGTAGAGTAGATAAAAGGTTTTCAAAGTTTTAGCTTAATTTAAAAATAGATTTAAAGTCATTTTTGCCTTGACAAGTTTGAGTTTAAAGGGCAGTTGGTTGGGACAAACCCTTAAGTGGGTCAACAGGATTGGCATGGGTATGGGTTATGGTCATGAGGTTGGTTCTAGCTTAAGTTATTAAGCTCATATAAGCTGTTTTTAAAAGTATTTCAGTTTTTAAATTGTTTTCCAAAGTTTTTAAAACTATTTCATAACTGTGAGGTTTTTAAGAAACCCACAAGTGCTTATTTGAATAAGCACTTGTGGTTTAAGTTTTAGCATTAAAAGAGTGAGTTTTGTGTGTCTAAAAAAAAAAGTCGGTCAAAAATGCTTTGGTCTTTTGACTTTGTGACGTCAAAAAAAACCACAAAGGTCTTTTGATCACAGTTTCTAAAATCCAAATGGCCATTTTCACACAAAAAATAAGCAGTATAAAATAGTTTTAAGAAGTTCAATATATGTGCACAAGTTGTTTAGGTAGACACTAAATCTGTTTTAAGCTTATCTTTTCAATTTGAACTTATTTGACAGCTTTTAACAAGCTGTCAAATAAGCCCCTAGCTTTAAGCTTAAAATCTCCCCTTGTGCAAAGGGAGTATTTTTAAGCACTTTTTCTTGCTCTTTAAGCTACACCTTAGCCCCAAGATTTTGCTTATTTAAGAGTAAATAAGCTCTTAAATAAGCCCTCAAAGTTTCAGACCTTGAAGAGCTTATTTGTGGGCTTATTTCTAAGCCAAAACTTGCCCTTTGGCTGTTTTTGCATACTTAGGATGAGGATTGCTTATTTTGTTTAGCTATTGAGCTTTTTACATAAGCTTAAATTGCTTCCTCATTAGCATTTTTAGGTTCGTTTAAATAGTTGTCAAGCTTAAGTTTTCCTTTTCCTAGGCTTATTTGCCAAGTGGATTAGGTAAATTTTGCTTCTTAGGCTTTATTCAGTTTCTTGTCACTTAAGCCCCTTCCAACAGCTTATTTAGTTTTTAGTTTCCCTTTCCTTTTTACGCTCTATTTAGGTAAGTTTTAAGCCCCTTAGCTTATCTTAGTTTTGGCCTTTAGGTTAATTTGACCCTAAGTCCAAAAAGACTCGCAAAAAAAGTGGCCTTTAAAGCTTTATAAGGCTAAACAGCCAAGTTTAAGCTATTTCTTAACGCTATATTCTTTGTTTTTCATTAAAAAGCCTAGTTGACAAGTTGTTAAAAGCCCACGTAGCTTAAAACTTTGCTTCCTTTTTTCGTGTTTTTCGAAAAAAAAAGAAGGGGGAAGACACTTGGTCCGAGTGAGGCAAGGATCGAAACCGGACAAGGATACTCCACCTTAAGAACACCACTTACCACTGCGCCCTTGGGTCTTTTTCGTTAAAGACTCAAGGGGAGTGGTACTTAAGGGTGTTTTGGCCAAAACGGCTTATAAGCTGTTCGAGCTTATTTCGGGGCTTATTCCTTTAGCTTATTTTTGTTTCTTATTTTTCGTAGGTCATTTAAAGTGTCTAGTATTTTTAGAAAATTTTTCAGAATTTTTCATAATCGTTTAATATTTTTTATAATTTAATTTAGTTAAAAGTTTAATTAATTCATAAAAAATACAAAAATTATCAAAAAAATATTTTGCTTTTTTAGAAAATTTTCTTTTGTCATCTAGTTTGTAGGAAAAATATAAAATTTTTCGTAGGGTCATTTTTATAACTTTCCCTCTTTTAAAGAACGGGTCCGGGTACGGGATTTTGTTTTGACTCGTTTTTGGGTCAAACGAACTCCGTTTTCGGTCTAGTCTTTTTCATTCTTCGTTATTTGATCCCTAGAGTAGTTTAGAAGCAAAAATTTCTTCGTAGGCTTATTTTTAAAGATTTTAGGTTTTCCCCCTTTTAGTTCGGGATTCGGGCCTTCGTTTTCTAGTTTAATTTCATAATTTTTAGGTTTTTCTTAAACGTTTTAGTTCGTTATTATCTAATTTGACTTTTTCAACTTCCCAAACTCATTCCTTCCTTCGAACTCAAATCTTCGATCGTACCGATTTACCAGTCCAGCCTCGTTGGGGATAAACGACCCGGGAAAGTTCTATACTACTTCTCGGTTTTACTGATTGTGTTGGTTTTTACACTTAGATATATATTTTATATTTTATAATATATTATATTTATTTACGGTGTGAATCCAAGCAACCAGAAACCTACACCTCCTCAAGAACCCACTGATCCTTACTGGCATGAAGGCAAGACTGTACAGGAAAGACCACCTCAAAACTGGTTGATGGATCTTGCAGCTTCCACGTCCAAGGATAAATTGTTGAAGGACTTTGATGAATTAATGAGCACACCAATTGACTTCTCTTCATTTGTCTTGAATTTGGAAAGCTTCATCTTGCTTATCACCCCACACATACGTCTTATTCTTTTGAGTCAACAGGGTGAGGGGCTTTGGATCTTAGCGAGAAACCCCCTTATTCTAATAACCTTCCGGTAGTAAGCCAACCTAGAAATGAACGAATTTCAGGTTGACGATTCAAGGGGTCTTCCAATTCTTGACCGCTCAACCTTGCTTAGGGGTCAAACGTGGATACCGTCATGCGTTGTCCACTTGTCCTAGGAACTGTACTTCTTTGTGTAACCAAAATTCACACTTTGAAAATTTGGATACAACTTCTCCTTTGGAGTTAAGTCTAAATTCTGTCTTCATGGTGGACTCATGTTCTTTCTTCTGACTTTGATGTAGATTAAGATGTCGTCAATGATAACAATTACAGATTTAGTCCAAATTCGCTTGCAGGACTGGGTTCATTACGTCCATAAATATTCGCTGGCGCTGTTTGTCAGTCCAAATGGCAAAGTCTTATGAACTTACACGTGTCCCATAACGGGTTCTAAAGCGGTCTTCTGGTTTATCTTCCTCTCGGAATCTCAATGATGATATCATGTTGCGAAGATCTATCTTCCGAGAAACAGCAAGACACCCTTGTAATTGGTCAAAACAAGTATCCGTCATCAATTCTAGGGAAGTGGGTAACGGTTTTCCTTATAGTTAACTCTGTTTAGCTCCCTGTAGTCATACACATTCTCATCGAACGTCTTTCTCTTGACCAAAGTGAATGGGTGCTCCTTTGGTGAGTGATCTTGGTCGATAAAACCTTTTCTGAGTTCTTTAAGCTGGTTCGACAATTCTAAACATTTCTGAAGGGGCTAACGGCTATGGATGATTAACAGAACTGGGCGATTTCGCCTGAATCAGAATCAATGCGAAATGCTATCTCTCGCCAAGAGGTAAACCTAACAAGTATCGTCTGGAAATACCTCAGGGAAATCTCGGACAACACGTATGGTCATCAAGCTTTTTTCTCCTCCAGCCTTGATACAGCAAGTGAACGAGATCCTTTTTGGCCCACTCGCCTTTAAACATTCAGAATCTTGCCATTCGAAGAGGATGAACAATCTTCTCATAACAATCAATGAGAGCTCGGTGATTATGCAATCAATCCATTTCCAATGATAAACATAAAGTTCCTCGCCGGGTTGGTAAAGTCCGATTTTGAAGGTGATTAACAAGACTAGCCACCAGTGCAACTACGTAAATGGTATTGGTGCTAACGACTTCTTCCGAATCGGCTAACTTAATTCGTATGCTAGTGTTTAGAAGTGGCAGAGGGTAATATTATAAAATGTGTAAACGCAAGAAGATACAAAACTACTTCTCAGACACCCGAATCAATGAGATATCAAGAGTAGTGGTTCTTGAAGAAGAAAACGTACCGTGACACATTCGAGATTCTGCTTACGGGTTTCAACGACCACATTTGCTCTACCACTGAGCTCCAGTCATTTCTGGCTGGTTCCCGGCTTGCGGACATTGTCCTTGTAGTGTCCTTTCTATCAAACACCGAACATGTCACATTTTGCAGCCGAGGTATTACGGAACCCTGTAAGCCTCTATCTTTACAATCCGTCTCCATGTGACCTATGCTTTTTGACATTCTCTGGCATTTTGAGGATAGTGGTTTCATGATGTTGTTAGTTGCATCCGGTTGTATTTTGGATAATATGATGTAAGTTGCACCGGTTGCATTTTGGTAAATTTCCAGCATAAATCTTTCCTCCAGTCGGGGCTGCAGCATAGGCCCTGACGTTGTTTCGGTTGCGGTTATTGTTGTTGTTGCGGTTATTGTTGTTTCGGTTGCGGTTATTGTTGTTGTTGTGGTTATTGTTATTGTTGTTTCTCTGGTTGTCTTCCCATTTCCTTTTATTGCTTTCCCCGATTCTTGCAGCCCTACCCTGAACTGCTTGCTCGACCAGTTCACGGGCCATGTTGATTGCCTCATGCAAGGTCGCAGGCTTTGAAGAAGTGATGTTTCCTTTGATTCTTTCAGGAAACCCACGAATATACCTTTCAATCTTCTTCTTTTCAGTAGGCACCAATTCATGACACATCAAGGCCAGTTCGTGGAAACGATTGTTGTAAGCTTCAATATCATCTCCTTTCAGAGTCAGAGTCCAAAGCTCTTGTTCCATCCTTTGGATTTCAGTTGCTGGGCAGTATTCAGTGGTCATCATAGCTTTCACGTTGCTCCAGGGGATCTGATTAGCATTAGCAAGTCCCAAAGTCTGAACATTTCCGTTCCACCAGGTCAGAGCACGACCCTCGAACGTGCACATTCAGCAAACTGTCACTTTGTCGACTTCAGCACAATTGCCAAATTTCAAACAACTTGCTCCCATTCTTTCGAGACCAACGTTTCATCCGACCTACACTTCATCACCCTTAAAAATAGGCTTGCGCGATTCAAAAAGTCTTAAAACATACGTACATCCAAAGCATCTCTGGTACAACAGTTCTCCCAGTATATGTTGATCCTATCCACCATATGATTGAAGTCCAGCTCTAGACCTTTTCGATTTTTCAATGGCTTGGCCACACCTTTTCCCAACTACTTTCCTAACAGATTTCTTCTTAAACCCTGGCGGCATGTTTCTAGGTCAAACAAAAGTACAACAAATCGTTGAGAATTTGTAAAAGGTAAGCAGAGTATATGGCACGTGTAAATAATGGAGAAATAGATATAACTAATCATAAATTAATCAGATAGTCGATATTAAATATAATTGATCGATAGAAATAGATATTGAATATGTCAAAAGAACCACACACGTAAGAGATCGAATTTAAACCCAGTATTATAATATAGAGAATATTAATATAAGATCAATAATGACAACGAACAGTCAGTAAGGATCTAGGGAATACGCGGCGAAGATATGGACAGTGATGAAGTATTCTTAATATTAAAAATGAAAGAAAATCTTTACACTATATGGGTTATAGACTAGAATATGAAAAGGGACCCAGTTCCTATAACCTTGCTCGGTACCATCTGTAACACCCGCCAAAATCCGGTAGCCGCGGAATGGTACACAAATGGGGTGCTACTTCAAAGTACAACAATCAAGGAATAGGAAACGACCATAAATGACTTTTAAGACAAGATTTCTTTGATGCCATAGCAAAATCAGAGTTAATACATTAGTTCCCAAAAGTTTTAAAGTCATAAACATGTCTTAAAAAAACGCGCGCGCGGCATCTTATAACCAAAAGATGACTTACGTTTTTAAAGAAAAATAAAAGTTGCATAAACTTTAGATACAACAGACAGAATCCGTCTTCATTGATATCCACCACGAGCTCCCGTCCAATCTTCATACCCAAGACTGAAATTACATGCTAAAAGTCAACACAAAGGTTTGAAGAAATCCATAGGTTTATCATTAAAAAAGGAATGGACCCACAAGATTCGAAGTAATAGTAGACTCAGAAACACATGACATTAGTCTAAAAACAAGGTATTTACTATCACTAAGCGTCATGACACCGAAATCCTTAAAACGTACTTCCAACAATAGAAATTGGATTGCCCACAAAAGTAATATCATGTATGCTTGCCAACACCCGGACACCTCTAAAAGTTAAATGCATCCGATCAAACTGTTTTGAAAAAACCCCAATGAAAGTTGGGATTGTCATTCCCGCTAGATCTATCCCCATAACACAGCGCAACACTATAATAGCAATTGACGGTTTCAGAAAAATAAGGACGGCACTGGCAATAAGGAATCTTAGGCATAAATAATCAGCAGTAATCCTGGATAGGCAACACTTTGAAAAACACTGGTGTCCAATAGTAAAATAGCAATGTAATTTCACCCCGTAGATTTTGTAAAACAGTTGTAGAAAAAAGAGTGGCTATATGAACTCCCTTGAGATAAATGGCAATCTGAATATACCCAAAAATGTGTTACGGCAATGACGGAATGCAAGCCTAAATTAATATAGGTCGTAATAAGTACTCCAGTACTTTGATTAATGAATCCTAAAGATTGTATATAGACTCATTGAACTATATCGTTCGGGCAATCAAATTAATAGGTCATGACATGACGTACGAGGAGCCAGGACGAAACTTTAAAATCGTAAATCACAACTCGTCAAACGACATCCGAAGAGGCCTCATTATGAAACTCCCTATGTAAGATAGTACATCTATCATATATAAAATCCTATATAGTTTAACACCTATTTATTTTGAAAGTTTAGAGATCATGGTTTTAAGAAAAAAAGTTAAAAATATACTTTGTAGTAAAAAATGACATAACTAGATCGTTTTAAATCCGTTTTTTAAACTTTTCTTTCTTTCGAGGCACTCTCCGTAATGTAAACATTATACTTATTTATGAGTAGTTTAAAAATAATAAAGTTTCTGAAATGAATAGTAACTTTTTATCAAATAGTTTTTATAAAAGTATTAATTTATATAAAATTGTTTTTAGTGTATCTTTTTCGTTATAAATCAGGTTTTTCGAGTTATCTTATCATTTTAGGATCCTCATGAAATTGTACTATATTTATAAAATCAATCATTTTTCTGTATAAAAAAACCCAAAAAAAAAGAACCAAAGTATAAGTCTCTAAAACTTATATATATCTTTACATCTTTGTACTTGAAGCTTTTTTAAATAAACTTTAGAAGAACAAAATATGGGGGGGGGGTATTTATATCATTTTATACTTAAACAAGAATGTAAAATACTTATGTATCTATTTTAACATGAATTTTTTAACCAACAACGATATCATATGTAAAAGGTATGAAACAATGATAACAAGTAAATATCCTTTTCACATGTTTAAAAGTATTTCAAAATGGTGATTAACTACATAGAACATATATATGCATGAAAATGGAAAATTGTAAAGACATAAAGAGTTTTAGTTAACCTAATATGATGTATATGATGAAAAATACAAATCTAAACCCTTGTTTAGAATTTTTTAAACCAAGTTAGGCAAGATCTCTTAAGATCCAAAACCCAAAACTTTCACGTTCTTGATAAATACTTGAAAATGGATAAACCGAGGCTTGAAAAAGAGACCTTAGTACGTCTTAGGAATGATTTGTATAGATGTTGTATGGGTTGTAGTAAATTTTGTATGGGTTTTAGTACAGTGTGTGTGGTGGCCGTAGCATACAAGGCACAAAGGGGGAGGATTTGAGTTTTCTAGCTTAGTAATGAACATGTAATGCATGTATTTTATAGTGGTATTCTTGGTCAAGAGTTAGTCTTGGTAATCCATAAGGAGGGGGTGGACAATCAAGGAGACATGTTAGGGTCTTAGGGGGAGGTTTTGGTCAAAGAGACAAATGGGTTACGAAGAGGTTTTAATGAAGGGTTGGAACAAGAACCATGAAAAGATAGCGCGCGTGTACTTTTTACCAAATTCTTACTTAAAAAGGTGGTTTGGACGTGGCTAGGAGGGGGGGGTGGGGGACATGGGTTTATAAAACTATTGAGTTATTGTATAAAAATCTAAGTGCACTTGTGAAGCGTAGAAATATATTATTGATGGTTTCGTGTATGCCTAAACGCACTAATCTCGAAATATACATAATTTATGAGTCAAAAAAAATAAAAATATGAAGGTTAAATAATATTCCTTGCAAAAATATCTTATAGATTGCTTGGCGAAAAAATAAAATTCGTTTTGGAAAGTTTTCGTTTACTATAAGATGAAAATTGAAAATGAATGGTGATGGTGTTTAGGGTGTTCAGACGCAAGAGAGCAAGAGGGAGAGATGTGAGAAATGATTTGCAAGTTATGAGTTAGTGTGTGTATAAGTCACACTTATATACTAGAAATAGTTTGGCACTTTGACAACTATGGTCCCTCCTTCCTCAAGTCCTTGCAAAACTAATACATAGGGACGTTCATTTGGTTCGTTTATTAACCGACCACAACACTCGTTAATTACTTTCGAACTTACTTTTATTTCGTCACATTTTATTTTAGTTTCTAACATTTAATAAAATATGTACATTTTAAAACACGAATCCGGCTCAAGACAAGAAACAAAATGACGACATTCATAAAAATAATATATTTACGATCTTTAAAATAGTAACGAGATGCGTCGAATTTTTTTTACGATGCTTAAAACGATTAACGAACACGCGGTCAAACGTCGACTCGCGAAACGTCAAAAATAAATATTTTAAATTTCCGTTCGTAATAAAATAAGAAAATAATTATTACGACAAATAAAAATTTAAATGTCGACGTTCACTCACACGAATTTATAAAATAATAATTATGACGTCGAACTTGCGATCGTCATACGCGTCATGAAACTCGGGTTGTTACATTCCACCCACCTTAAGGGAGCGCCGTCCCGGTGCTCGGTCCTTCTTACTCGTCTCATCATTCGTTCGTGGCATGACGGCTTCTCATCATCACACAGACTCCTACGTTCTTTCAAAATAAATATGCGATACAATATTCGCTCTGACTATTCCGGACGGAAAGTCAACAAAACAAACGGTAAATTATACCCACGAAATCAAAACAAGATCATGGTAGTTCTTATCAAAAGAGGTAAAAACAAGTTGCGAAAATATATTCGACAAAACCACATCACGTCGTTCTAACTTTTATAGTCGCGTTCTTCATAAGGAACAATATACGTCACATAATATATCCGATTAAAATAATTATTACGCCGTTCTCCCGAGAAATTTTCTAAAATAGATGATCGATCCAAACTTAGTTGGGGATCATATAAACAACAAAACCAAGCGTACCTCGCTTATCAAACCAATGTTGAAACTTACGTCGTTAATTAAAATCAAAGTATATGTCGCACTCAAATACAGAATTATTCCAATATTCAAAACCAAAATACACATGTCGCCCTTCCGGTCTCATTCAATAATGCCTCACTGGTTGTGAAAAATAATTCGAAACACATTAGATCTCCTAATTATCTTACGATATTGTTACACATGCCCACATAATCACATACGTACCTATTGTACGCTCGCCATCTTTTACATGATGACTCAATGAATTGGCCTCATACAAAGGCATTCGTCACGCCCGCTCT
>BQNB010023733.1:0-27958 GCA_026074375.1 Tanacetum coccineum | reverse complement strand
ATGGATTTCAACAAATATCTATAAGGGCAATCCATGTAAAGACGAACACTCTTTGAAAGTGATAGTTTTATTTATTGGAAAAATAGATTCGAAACATATGTCAAATCAAAAGATCTTGATCTTTGGCATGTTATTACTAACGGTAATTTTCAACCTATTTAACAAAATCTAGAAACCAAATTAGATGAGGTTATCCCTTTTGAAAAACAAAGTGATGATCTTAAAAAGAAGCTTGCAAAGACTAACGAAGCCAAAATGGTTATTTACAACGCTTTACCAAGAAAAGAATATGAAAAATTTCATGTTATCAACGGCAAAAGAAATTTAAAAAACATTGTTAATCACCCATCAAGGTAATAGCCAAGTCAAAGATAACAAGATTGACCTTTTGGTACAAAAACAAAAAAAAAAATTTTTTTTAATTGGAAAAAAAAAAAAACAATTCGTCATCTCTGAAGACGAATCTATAGATAGTGCTATTGCTAGGTTTAATAATATTATTACTAGTCTAAAAGCTCTTGATAAAGGCTATTCTAATAAGAATTATGTTAGGAAGTTTCTTAGGGCTCTACATCCTAAATGGAGAGCAAAGGTCAAGGCGATTAAAGAGTTGAAAGACCTGACATCACTATCTCTTGATGAACTCATTGTTATTCTCAAAGTCTATGAGATGATCATCAAGAAAGATTCTGAAATAGTCAAAGCTAAAGGAGAAAGGAGATCTCTTGCGTTAAAGGCTAAAAAGGAATCTAGTGATGAAGAATGCTTAACTTTCGGAAGTAAAGACGAAGAGTACACCATGGCGGTTAGAGACTTCAAAAAGTTCTTGAAGAGAAGAGGTAGATTCGTAAGACAACCACGGAATGACAAAAAGACGTTCTAAAGAAAGCCGATACACAAGAACGGTAAAAAAGATAGAAAATGGTTTAGATATGGTGATCCAAACATCTTATTGAGAAATGTCCAAAACCACCGAAAGACAAGAACCACAGCGATTTCGTCGAAGGTTTCTTAGAGTGATAGCGGGGAAGAAGATATGAAAAGCTAAAGACGAAAATGGTGTCTCATGTACTCAAGCATCAAATGAGGTATTTCCAGATTCCCCCTTACTTTATTGAGACATTTCATAAATAGACGATTTTTATTGAAGATATGAATTAATGATAAACTATGCAAATGAATTAAAAATAATAAACAAAGAATAAAACTACTAAATCTATTAGAAATAGTTTTAAAAAAGTAGCTTAGTAAAATTTAAATAAAAAGTGTCTACACACAAGAAATAACAAGGAGTTATCTCGAATGTAAAATTGTCCAAAAACGTTAAAATCAACATAACGAAAAACATAAAGAAATATGCTCTTAAACTCACAAATTTGAAAAGAGTACTCATTGCTTAAAAGAAATGTTAAGCGATCAAAAAACACTCCAAAGAAAAATTAGGTTTAGGGTTTAAACTCATTTGAAGCACAACAGTGGGTCAAAGGAACTCAAATTCATGAAATCCAGAAAGAAAACCCCTTCGGTGGTGGACCCCCTAATACTGAAGGCGGCCCCCTAAAACATAGAAGTCCCTCCAAAGCCAATTAAAGGACCACTTGTCTGTTCACACAAAATCGAAAAAAACCATCTCTTTCTCAAAATCCATTTTGGGTCCTAGAACCAAAAACACATAATGGTTAAACCATGTTAAATTTTCCCGTTGTCTATGAATAATGAGGTTAAACAATTTAAAAACCCATCGTTAACACCCGGAGTTGGATTTTATAAACCAAATTTTAGGTCAAAAACTGCCACCACCAAGAAGAGCAATAATCATTATACTCTATTTTAAGACACCGCAACCAAAAAGGAAAGTTGTCGACAAAACCAACCTCATGGTTTTTCTCGTAACTTGGAACAACTTCCAACCTCACGATTACATGCATGGGAAATGTGTCCTCCCATTTTCCAGTGGATAATATGGGATGTGTTATATTGGGGGGGAAAATTATTATATATAATTATATTAGGGGGGGGGGGGGGGGGGGGGGAGGGGGGGGGGGGGATATATTGGGGATATTGTATATATATGTGGTTTTTAAATATTATTTTTGTGTGTGTTTGGGGGGGGGGTTTGGGGGGGGGGGGGGGTTGGTTTTTTTGGGGGGGGGGGGGGGGGGGGGTTGTGTGTGGTGTTTTTTTTTATGAATTTATTTGATATTTGGTTTGGGGGGTATGTAATTATTGGAAAATGGTTGTTTTAATTTGGGTTTAGTGAGGTGTTTTTGTGTGTGGAAATGGTGTTAGGTGAACCCGTTAGTATAACAAATTGTGCTGTTCTAAACACAGGACGTAACTAAAATTTTCTTAATCCGACATGCTTATAATGGGATAACGTCATTTTTGGTAGTAATCATCAGCGGATAACATCATTGACAAAGGTACGATTCTAATGACTCTTCAATATAGATAATGTAAACATGTAGATAAACTAAATTTTAAAACTTGCTAAGTGAGGTCAATATGTGAACATAAATATAGAGTTACTTTTTCTGACATGATAGTGCACTAAGGACGGTAAGTTAGAGGATAAATGGATTAGGAAATAAGGCTATACGTGATGAATTAGAATTAAGATGAAAGACAAAATTTGTCTAGCAATGATTGAAGAAAACTCCACATTGATGCAATAGGCGATTAGGTTATGCTAATATGCCGACTCATTTATATTTAACATCTAAGGAATTAGTTTCAAAACTTACCTAACTAAGAGTTTTTGTCAACATTCTGGATGCTTGTAAAATTAAGAAAACAAGCTCACGCTAGTCACAAAGCAAAGAATAATCCCTCAAACACTAGATGCTTTTAGAACTTATCCAAATGAATCATTTCTTCAGTCCAACCCTGCATACGGAGTTACGAAGGAAACCTCTACACCTTAGTCATAGTAGATGACTACTCTAGGTATACTTGGACAAGATTTCTTACGAATAAAACTGAGGCTTTCGAGCAATTTGAAATCTTTAGTAAGAAAATACAAAATCAATTAGGATGTTAAATAGTGTCAATTAGGACGGACCACGATAGAGAATTTTATAATGAAGTGAAATTTGGAGAGTTTTGTAATGCCAACGGTATTACACATAACTTCTCGGCTCCACGCACTTCACAATAAAATAGCGTGGTAGAAAGGAAAAATAAGACACTACAAGAAATGAGTAGAACCATGTTGACTTAGATGAAGTCGAAGCAATTAGAGTCACCGAAAATAAAAACTTAGAAAATGACATTGAGGATGAAACTTTAGAAATTGACGAAGTAGTCAATATTAAGGAATCTAGGAACCATCCATTAAAAATATCATAGGAAACCTTAACCAAAGAACTCTTAGGTTACAAGCCCAAAACCAAAGTAACTTCTTTTGTTTTATATCAACTATAGAACCTAAGAATGTGAATGAAGCCTTAACGGATGAAAGTTAGATAATCGCTTACAAGAAGAATTAAATCAATTCATTGCAAACGATGTTTGGGAGTTAGTACCACAACCTAAGAATATGACAATCATAGAAACTAAGTGGGTGTTTAGAAATAAGTTAGACGAGAATGGTGTCGCTTCTCGAAATAAGTCTAGGTTAGTCACCCGATGCTATAATCAACAAAAGGGCATCGATTATGATGAAACTTATACCCTAGTTGCTAGATTAGAGTCTATTAGAGTAATATTAGCTTTTGCTTGTGCTTTAAACTTTAGGATATTCCAAATGCATGTAAAAAGTGCATTCCTAAACGGTTTTATCAATGAGGAGGTATACATGGCACAACCTTCAGGATTCATTGACTTCAAAAAACCAGATCATGTTTATAAACTTAAGAAAGCTTTATATGGTCTTAAACAAGCACCCAAAGAATGATATGATAGATTAAAAGCTTTTCTTATTAAACAAAATCACAAAATGGGAATGGTAGTTACCACACTTTTTACTAAGAAGAAAAGTTTAAATCTCATCATCGTTCAAATATATGTCGACACATTATATTCGGTTTGACTTGTCAAGACATGTGTGATGAATTTGCTAAAATCATGCATGACGAGTTCGAGATGAGCATGATGGGTGAACCTAACTTATTCCTTGGATGACAAATAAAACAAATGGAAGACGATATCTTCTTTAATCAATCTAAATATATTAAAGAAATGCTTAAGAAATTTAGCTTAGAAGATTATAAACCAGTGAAAACCCCCATGTCCTCGGATACTAAACTCACGAAAGACGAAGAATGTGAGTCGGTAGATAGTACCAAGTATCGAGGCATGATAGGTAGTTTGCTCTACGTAACGACAAGTAGGCCCGATATCATGTTTAGTGTCTGCCTTTGTTCACGCTTCCAAGAGGATCCCAAAACCTCTCAACTTGAAGCAGTTAAGTGTATCTTTCGATACATTAAAGGCACTACGCACTTAAGATTATGGTATCCTAAGGGGACCGACATCGAAACCATAGTATATGCCGACTCTGATCATGCGGGAGATTATGTGGACAGAAAGAGCACTAGCGGTATTTGTACGTTCATGGGATGTTGTTTAACATCTTAGTTCTCGAAGAAACAAACCGCTCTTGCTATATCTACTACCGAAGCCGAATACGTAAGCGCCAGAAAGGCATGTCAACAAGCACTATGGATGACACAAGCTCTTATCGACTACGACATTCGACTCAACGACGTCCCGATCATATGCGACAATAAAGGCTTGATTGACCTTAGCAAAAACCCAGTGCAACACTCTCGAGCTAAACACATCAAAATTCGTCACCACTTTCTTCGTAATAATGTCCGGAAATGACATATCTGTATCGAAAAAGTGCCGCCCGTCGATAATATCGCTGAAATTCTCACTAAACCCCTTAAACGTGAATCGTTTAACTATCTACGTCTTGGTATAGGAATGATGGAACACATTCAATAAATCATTCTTCTTTTCTTCTATCTCGACTCTAGTTCGTGTTCTACTCCGTGTCGTGACAACTTAATTACTTCATCCGAATCACTTTAAGCATTTTTAATTCATGAAATGCAAATTAAAACGTCACTCCTTTCGTAAATTTTTTGTCAAAATTCAAGTCAAAAACCATCTGCTGATGGCGGCCCCCATATCATGGGTGGTCCCATGATTAAATCAGGCGGCCCCCATAACGATATGGGCCTGCCACCAGAAGACGCATATGTTTGTCACCCTTATTTTGTAAAACACAAATTGAAGATCAAATAAATAGTAATAATCATTCCTAACATCATAAAGATCATCAAATGTAACTCATTTTGTCCATTTTCTTTCAAATTTGTGTCTAAGGTTCATGTTGAACAAAAATTCAAGATTGGGGATTTTCATTTTTCTTTTGTTTGTGTGAAATTAGGACTATAATAACACAATGTATAACTAATATGCTTTCGGTAGACATATGGTTTGAATAATTGAAGTGTGTTTGTCAAAAATTGTTTTCGCACAAAAACCCTAATTTTCTTTCAAAATCACTCACATTAGGAACACCATAAAAATGTTTTATGCATTGTTAATACACTCTAAAAATGTTGTTGCATACATGCACAATGATCTCATGAATAAAATTCGAGATACATAATTCATATGTATTTTTTGACATGTTTGGATCAGCAAAATTGAATTAAGGAGCATTTGGGTTAACTTATAGGTTTTAATTTAGAGTCAAGTTAACCGTTACTCCACATTTGCTACATATAGGAACACACTAGGAAAGAGTACATAATTAACATTATGAGCACATAATAATCAAATCTTGAATAATATTTTGATATAGGTGACAATGCCTCGCAAAACATCGGATGACCACAAAAACGCTAGAAGTTACATTCCAAAAATGTCCGTTAAATACAATGAACCACTAAAACGTACTTTTGAATTCTTTGAAAATCATTACATTCACAAAGGGCGGGTAGTTTTCCATACTTTGACAATTTGGTCTATGTTAGGTCTATGTGTAGTCATATTGGGTTTGAGTGTCTTCTTGAAATTAACGAACAAATCGTTCCTCATTTCATTCTAGAGTTTTACAGTCAATATCGTATCAACTACGATTCAAAAGGTCAAACGTTTGTCGAGTTCATCTTTCAAAATCAACTCTTCTCTTTTTCTCTCGAAGAATTCGATCAAATCCTTCGTATCCCTTATGAAGGTGATTGTTCTTTTTCTGACAAGTGGTCATTTGATGACTTGCCATATAGTGTTCCAACGGGTGGTCCTTATCAAACTAATCCTCTTTCTCCCGATGACATCAAACTTCTTTTTCAAATTAAACGACAAGGTGTTGTCACTCGCATCCGTTATGAGCAAGAGATTGTTGTTGAAGACAATCAAATCTTGACTCATGAAATCACTGATGTTATGAAGACATGGGTCGACATAATTCAGGAAAAGTCTTTTGTCTTGGTGGTAACTGGAATCATGTCCCCGCGTGTCCGTGTCATATGCTCTTTTGTATTGCTACCTCCACACAATAAAATCTTGCTTACTTCATTGCTAAACGAATGGAATTTGTCACCAAACAAGATCGGTTAATCCTACCCTATGGTATGTTATTAACTCGCATGTTTGACCATGTCATGTCCGAAAACCCTGAGTTGTCAAACCTTCTTTATGTCTTATACGATCGTGTCATGTATCCTCTTGTCGCTCAACAAGAGAAAAAGACTCGAAAGGATTATGGCACGAGAAGAGGTCGGTCTTCCACTTCTTCCTCATCCGACTTCGGTCAACCATCCTCATCTTATCCCAACGATGATGATAAAGATGGAAATGATGAAGGGACCTCGCATGCAAGTCACTCCTTCCTAATCGTTTTGTTAATTCTTAACAAATGCGGTTCCTCGAGTCTTTGAAAACACACACCCTATATTGACCTAGATATAGAACCTTTTTATACTCGTCAAACTAAAATCCTCAACCGTCAAGTTCAATTGCGAGATGAGCAAAGTGGTGGAATACTGTCAATCGGGAAGAGAATTAAGAACCTATGGAGAAAGAAGAAAAAGTGAGCAATCTGGATACTTGTTATAAGACAATTTATTTATATTTACTACTTTGTTATGTTTGTTGGTTCTTACTTTTACTATCTATGCTTTGCTACTTTAACTCATGCCTATTAGTTAGGATTTTGTAGAAATTCGTGTTTGGGCAAGTAAACTTGCCTTGGATGATCATTCCATTTTATCATCCTAAATTGATTTCCATGCCTTTAACACTCTATGTTATTAAACTTATGATCTCAAGCATGCTTATATGTTTCATAGTCATATGCTTATAATTGTTTCCTAATTAGTATAGCTAGCTTTTGGATTTGAAAATCTAGGAAGTAATAGATGATTCTTGAAAAAATAGATTTAGCTGTATAAGAATTTCTAGGATAGCATGATTCTGCACAGGATTGAAGGTCTGGGAACCAGGTAAAAATCTTTGTTTTTCCAGAAAATGGCCCCCATAAATATTTGGATGCCCTTATATATATCTGGGACCGCCAGTATATTTATGGGACCACCATCAGGCATCACGAGATTTTTACTGTGTCTCTCCTGATTTTATGTGCAGTTGACTATCCACTCTATAACTCGGATACTTTCCTGCATTTTGTTAAACACTTTTTGGAATCAAATATTCACCTTCCCATGCCTTACTTCTTTAATCTACTACATCCAAAATAAATAGTCATTACCTTCACCATCTTTATCATCTTCACAATCACCTTCTTCACTTCTCTTCTACTTCCATGGCATCCACACAAGCCTCTTCCTCTAACCCCTCTAATAAAATCAAACTAACCATCATTCCACCAAGATAACTTTTTATAGACCTATCTAGTAAAGAAGATGACACTACCACACATTCTCCTATAGTAATTCTGCTTAATTCAGTTTGTTTAGATTTGCTAATTTGGTCCCTATTATATAGCTTTTTACTATCTGGTATAAAAGGGATTAATACAATAACTAAAATTTAAAAGCTAAAAAGAGGTTCAATAGTTTAAAGGTGTTTTGGCACAAGCAGTACTAACCTAAGTTATACTGCTAAAAGGTAATTATACCTTTAGACTGTTTTAAATGAATATTGAGTAATAAGTTTGGATTTTAAGAATTTATTAAGTTAGATCAAGTTTAATTCAAATTTGCTAGTAGTAATTAGAACTTTAGCATAATTCAAGATAGTTTGCAATTTAAGCTCTAGTCTTCTCTAGCTTTTAACTTCAGTGCAATTGTTGTTATTTTGGTGTCTTATAAATGCTAGAAGCAAAACTTCAAGCCTGCATTTGTTAGTTTAATGTTTTGGTCATTCATGTGCAAACTGCATCAGATAGCATTTGGGATAAGTAGCACTTTTCAATCTTAAAAATCAGAGGGTAAATTTAGTTTTTAGGATTTGATTTTTAGTTTTACAATAATAATAGGTTTAATGGCCAGCTTTTTTTGAACTTAGTTTCTATAAAATAGCTTATTTGTCTATCTGTTTTTAAGCTGAAAAATTGCATTTTGTCTTTTTCAAACTCAGTACAAACTGAGAAAATAAGCAGTTTTCAAGGAGCTTTTTCAATAAGCATTTGATTTTCAAAATGATTTTTAAAAGCTGTTTCATGTAGATTTTTGTTAATGTTAAAGGTAGTAAAATCTCTAGAAATCATAAGGATCTGTTTGCATAGTTAAAAATAAGCCCAAAGTAGCTAAGTTGTCTGTTTGGATTTCAGTTCTATGCTAAAGTGCTTATTTGATTTTCTGGGCTTATTTGCTCACTTTCTTAGCTTATTTTTACTTAAATTGCTATTTAGGTGTAGTTTAAGTCCTTTTTAGCTTATTTTGCATTAGGATATAGCTTATTTAAGCTTATTTTTATTTTAGCTTAAAAATTTTAGTGTTAAAACCTTTTTGTTAATCTGTCATTTTCTAACTTATTCTAGCTTAACCCCCTTGCTTATTTTTGTTTGTTTATGCTTATTAGGTATAGCTTTTTAGTTAATTTCAGCTTATTAGCCCTTCTTTTAGCTTAATAGTGTAAAAAAGCCAAAACAGTTAGTGTTATTTAGACTTAAGAGTAAAAAGTATTTTTGTCTTTTATTGCTTATTTTTGTGCTTATTTTGGGCTTATATGAAAAGTGCCTTTGCAAAAGATTCTTATTTTGAGCTTATTTAGGAGTTGTTAAAAAGTTTGCAAAAATAAAAATGCTTGGGATAGTGGGAAGCCTCGAGTGAGCCTAAGCTCGAACCCGGGACCTCAACCACCATCAACCAAGCATTTTAACACTACACTCACTACCACTAGCACCCTTGGGATTTTTTTTCGTTTAAACCATTGCAAAATCACATTCATTTATACATCATTTTTGAGCCCAATAATCATTAAGCCACTTCGTAGCTATTTTGCTTTTTGTAACCTATTTGAATTAAATAAGCTGGGTTAGCCAGCCTATTTTTATTACATTCCTTATAACATTTAGGACTTTTAGTGAATTTTTCAGAATTTCTCATCTTTATTTAGTATTTTTCTTAAATTTTCGAAACTTAAATTTTTAGAAAATCATTTAAAAATAGAAAATTAATTTTAAAAAATACAAAAAAATAGTTTTTAGTTTTAGAATAAATATTTTTAGGTTTACAAGTTTTAAAATTATTTTTACCACTTTTAGATTTTAATTTCCATTTTTAGCTTTTTAAATTAGTTAAACTAAGTAGAATTTTATTATAAAAAATAGTTAAAAATAGTTTCTGAGTTTTTATCCCTTTTTAGACTTTTATAAAGTAGAAAATCATTTTTGGAATTTTTACGATTTAATTTGCTATTTTTTAGAATTTTAAATAGATTAAATTAGTTTTTCAATTCATAAAAAATATAAAAAAGCAAAAAAAAAATATATAAATCCTTTTTAGAAAAATTTCTTTTGTCATTTTTAAGGTTTACATGCAAAATTTTTGTTATGGTTAAGATTTGTGATATATTGATAATTTAGCTCGGTTTAAAGAATTCTCGTTTTGCGTTTTTAGTTAAAATTGTCCTTCCCTTAAGTGTTTTTTAAGTTTTTTGCCTTAATTTTTCTCGAGCCTTAAAAAAAAACCCAATCAAAATCTTGTTCATTCCAGCATTCAATCTCAAAATGACCTCGGCTTTCAATTGATTCCACGTTTGGTAGAAAACGACCCGGGAATCATACTCCGGATTACTATAATTTGTTATTTTTTTATTCTTACCCCCTTATAAATATATAATTATATAAGTATTTTCAAATTTATCTATTAATATTTTAAAGGTGTGAGTCAATCTTGATCAGTCTGCACATTTTTTTAAAACACAAAAAGAAACACACCCTTCCTCTCTAACTACAACTACGAAACACAACCAAAACCTACCAAACCTTAAAACTAACCACTAAAACACAAATTGAAGATCAAATCAACACCAATAATCAATCCTAGCATCATAAAGATCATCAATTGTAAGTCACTTCATCTATTTTCTTTTCAAATTTGTGTCTAGGGTTCATGTTGAACAAAAATTCAAAATTGAGGATTTTCACTTTTCTTTTGTTTGTGTGCAATTAGGACTATAATAACACAATGTATAACTAATATACTTCCTGTAGACATAAGATTTGCATAATTGAAGTGTGTTTGTCAAAAAATTGTTCGCACACAACCCCAATTCTATTTCAAAATTACTCACGTTAGGAACACCATAAAAATGTTTTTATGCATTGTTAATACACTCTAAAAACGTTGTTGCATACATGCATAATGATCTCATGAAAAAAATTCAAGATAAATAATTCATATGTATTTTTCGATATGTTTTAATGGATTGGAGCAAAATTAAATTAAGGAGCGTTTTAGGTTAAACATATAGGGTTTTATTTAAGTCGAGTTAACCGTTTAACTCCACATTTTGTTACATATATGCCTCACACTAGGCAAGATCCATATTGACATTACAAGCACACAATCTAATTTTGAACAAAATTTGATATAGGTAAACAATGCCACGTAAAAACTATCAAAGATAACCAATAAACAAAAATCACATTCAAAAATTATCACATGAATACACCTCACCTTAAGAGAAATGCTTATAAATCTTTGAAGTCGTATGCATTCATGAGGGTCGGTAGTTTTTCAGATTTTTGACGATTTGGTCTATGTCGAGTCCATGTTTAGTCATATCGATTTTGATTGTCTTCTCAAAATAAATGAGCAAATCGTTCCTTGTTTCATTCTTGAATTCTATAGTCAATACCGAGTCAACTACACTTTAGAGGGTCAAATGTATATTTTATCGATTTGTCTTCAAAACATTCCCTTCACTTACATCAATTGAAGAATTTGGTCAAAATATCTTGTATTCCCTTAATGTGCTTGCTCTTTTACCGACAAGTGGTCACTTGATGACTTGCGATATAGTTTCACTATGAGTGGTCCCCATCAAACCGACCATCCTTGCCCCGATGAAATCAAAATATATATTCAAGAGTTAAGGGAGGGCCTGGTCACTCGTATTCATCATGATAAAATCATTGATGTTGAGGAAAACTAAATTCTAACTCGTGAAATTGTGTCAGTAATGAAAACTTAGGTCTAAATAATTCGGGAAAATGTATTCTGTTTGGAGGGTAACCGGGATCATGTCCCTGCATGTCTTTGTCACATGCTCTATTGTATTGCTATGTCCGAGCGATACAATCTTGCATATTTAATTGCAAAATGAATGGAGATTGTCACTAAACAACCTTAGTTAATTCTACCGTACGGTATGTTATTAACCTGATTATTTAAGTATGTCATATCCGTGAATCCCGAGTTGTCAAACAATCATTATGTCTTGTATGATCGTGTCATGTATCCTCTTACCGCTCATAACAAGAGCGAAAGACTCGAAAGGATTATGGCACGAGAAGAAGTCGGTCTTCCACTTCTTATTCATCCGCCTTCGGTCAACCATCCTCCTCTCATCTTAATGATGATGATAATGATGGAAATGACGAAGGGACTCACATGCATGCATCTCCTTCCCTTTACTCTTATGTTAATTGCATAAAAAAATGAGGTTCCTCGATCTTAAAAAACCCACCAAATATTGACCCAAACATGGAACCTTTTCATACTCGTCAAACCGAAATCCTCAACCGTCAAGTTCAATTGCTAGATGAGCAACGTGGTGGAATACTGTCACTCGGAATGATTAATAACCTATGGAGGAAGAAGAAGAATGAGCAATTGGATAAATGCAATAAGACAATTTATTTATATTACTAACTTTGTTATTTTGTTGTACTTACTTTTATTATCTATGCTTAGTACTTTAACTTAGCTATTTAGTAGGATTTTTAGAAATTAGTTTGGGCAACGTAACTTGCCTTGGATAATCGTTCCATTTTATCATCCTAAACTGATTTGCATGCCTTTAACACTCTATGTTATTAAATTTGATCTTATGCATGCATATTGTTTCATGTCATATGTCTAATAATTGTTTCCAAAGTAGTATAACTAGCATTAAATTTAATATCTAGTGAATAATAAATAGATTGATTCGTTGAGGTAAAGATTTGGCTGGCAAAAAGAATTTCCAAGATATCATGATTTCTGCACAAGATTAATGTCTAGAAACCTGGAAAAAAATCTGTTGATTTTCCTGAAAACAGCCCCATAAAAATGGGCCGGCCCCCCAAAATATACCCGGGACCACCAAGTATATTTATAGGACAGCACAGGCATCACTAGATTTTTTTACTTTGTCTCTCCTGAATAATCTGTGCAGTTGACTTCCACTCAATAGCTCACCTACTTTCTTTGGCATTTTTTGTTAAACCCTTTTAGAATCAACAATCACCATCCCATGCCTTACTTTCTTTAATCCACACCTCCTAAATAAATATTCATCACCTTCACCATCTTCTTCATCTCAAAATCATCTTCTTAAATTTTCCTCTACTTCATTGGCATCCACTCAAGCCTCATCCCTATAAACCCCTCTAAGAAAATCAAACTAACCATTATTCCCCCAAGACAACTCTTTGTGGACCTATCTAGTGAAGAAGATGACACTATCACACCTTCTCCCATAACAAAATCCTCTTCTCCGTCTCTACTAAATGCACCATCAAAAACTCCATCCACAAAGATACAATCTCTACCTTTGGCACTACTTCTTCCTCATTTGAGTCAAAACCTTAATCTTCACCTCTTTTCTAATGACACACCCTCTCCTCAACCATCTAATCCTTTTCTTGATGAGATATACATGGCTGTTGGCTCCATGACCCTTCATACCCCAATCCAACCAAATTTCATTCCTTTTTAGATATCACTCTATCCTTGTCACCAATTACTCCTCTTGATCACATTCTTGATACCCCTTCACCACCTTCACCACAACCATCACCTCAACCACCTCTCATGGGTCATCCCATTTACTTCAACACATTTGACTATCATAGGGTAAATTGCCTTTGTTGTTTTCACAACCGAAATCTCATTTTCCTCTCTTGGGATGAGATGAACTATAATGTTTGCTCACCTTGAGTATCTTCTTACTTCCGCCATTGGCTCACCTTCTTCACCTCATCATTAAAACATCTTCAATTCTTCTAAATAATGTTTTACCCAACCTTTTGCTCAAAATCATTATCTATGACTCAAGAATCATCTAGGATTTATAAAAGTATAAAGCCATTAGGTATTAGGTTTAATTTTAGTTATATCAAAGATTTTGTAAGAAATTCATATTAACTGCTTAAGTTAACTTTTATATATGAAGTTGTCGTGTTTATGCAGCAAATGAATTTATCTATTACGATTGGGAAATGCATTATGTTTTAAATGGCTATTTTTTCTTGCACTTGTATTTCTAACTCGGTTTTGTAGCAAAACATCATAAGCTCGATCCCTTGGTGCCCCAAATGAGGAGGAATATACATCTAGGGGGAGTCTTGGCATCGTCGAATTCTTTCTCTTTAATCTCGACGATTAACCTTTTTGGATTTGACAAAAAAGGAGAGAACTGGATTAAAACTCATTAATAACTTGAAAATTTTATTTTTATATAAAATGAGTTTATATTTTGTCATCATCAAAAAAGGGGAGATTTTTAATATAAATAATGCTTAAAAACGTTATTTATATTTTTTCGTCTCTTTTACGTTTTGAAGATGACAAAATGTAAAAACATTCACGATAAAAATATATGTTTACATGTTATTAATTGTAAACTTCTATTTTGACATAAATCATTTAAGGTGTGCATAAACAAATCATTAAACATGATTAGTGATCAAGAAAATAATTTTTTCTTTATAACCATCACATTTCTACAAAACTATTTTTACAAAAATACACAAAATAGTTTTGTTAATAAAATTAATGTTTTATTTAAAAACATGAATTTGAATTCAGTTTTTCCTCCCAAAACAGAAAATAACTTACCAGGATCAATCTTCCCCACAAAAGCACAAAAAAAGAGCGTTAGTCTAGTGGCATCCCCCTTAGTGGCTAGGCGGCCCTCAGATATATCTGGGACCGCCAGGACTGCCACCAGATGTCGTTGGGTTTTCCTAGCTATAAATACTGCATCATTCTTAGCAGAAAAACACACCTCTTTGGACGAATTTTTCAGCTATCTTTCTCTCTCTAAAAACCTTCTTTCTTTCACTAAATCTCTTGATCACTAACATAGTTTAATCTTGTTTCAAGTGATCAAATCTCATCTTTTACCTTCTTCCTTCTTCTATCAAGTGCAAGACAAGAACTAAAGGATATCAAACATACAATCAAAGATGACTAAATGAGAAGGAAATTCTAGAAAGAGAAAGAGTGAGTTGGAACACTTAGAGAGAGAAAGAAAGAAACTTGTATTATAAAAAATGAACCAACCCCTTCCCATGGCATAGAAAGGGGGTATTTATACCCTTACATTGGCCGGTCAACATAAGGGGTATTCTTATGTTGACCCGGTTAGCATAGCTAAGTTCTAAATATTATACTACGAGCTACTTAATAATATATTGGATGTGACCAAGACTTTTTTGTATTCCTAACAATCTCCCCCTAAGGGAGGTCACTCCAATTTATAAAAACTTAAGCTTAGCATTCTATGAATGTCTTCAGTCTTTGCTCGTAGTCTTGATTTCTTTGATCTTGATCTTGTGAATGTGAAGTAGTTATCTTTAGAGTTTTAGGCTTGAGCTTATTCCTTTAGCTTGACTTATATGTGACCTTGAGCTTCTTGAGATCATTAACCAAGCATAATCTCTTTTCGCCATCTTGTAATCTTTTCCTTTTTGTGAGCTTGTGACTTTCGAATCAACATGCTCATACCTTTCTTTATCTTAAAAGCTTAAAAAGTCATCTTTCTTGAAAATCTTTAACTTTAATACTTCGTCATTTCAAGGAATACGTTCGGTATCAGAGTAGCAGAAGTATTTTGAAACATGTACTTGAGCTTTCATGATATCTTTACATATGTCGGTCGGTTATGAGCATGTGGCATTGACTTTGACTTGTCATCGGTTATCTGCTGCCGTCATCAGGAAACCTGCATGAATGGGTTATTGATAAACAACATATATGGACAAACGTGTCTTTGTAACTTCGTTGAATACAGTTGCAATAACCATAATTCCTCGTTAATCAGTATAAATACTGCCTATGATCAGGTAGAATTCAAGAGAATCTCTTTGACAGGGTTTCGCAGCTGCACTAGCCGTTCTTATTACCCGAGCGTCTCAAAGCAGACAACACGATAAGAGTAAATCGGTAAGTTACTGTCTTCCTGATTAAGTCGTTAATTCGCGTTCAACTTTCCTATGTCTAGATACCCTTGTGAGTCTTCCCATGGACATAAGATTGAAAATTTATTTAAGAAAATTAGTCGGTGTGTTAAGAAGCAAATGGTTTTATAACACACCAACAGTTTTATCTTTTTCAAAATTCATTCGTTAATTTATAAGCTAGACTAAATCGATATCCAGTATCACAAGTTTAATCCATGTAGGATCTCATAAGTCACCTACCACGGAGCTTGTTTGATGTTGACTCTGGAAGGATTTCCATCGTGACTGTGAATACTTTTAAGTATCACTTTGATGTTCTGGCAAAATCACAAGGATAATGCGTAGGACTCTTAAGATATTTCTTGTTTTCACAGTGTGTGATTAACAAGTATATTTTAGATTAGTGTCCTAATGAGATTTATGGATGATCTCTTTTATGGCTCTAGACTCGATAGTGCACTTTGGTTTTAGTAATAGGAGACTGGAGCAGACTGCCACCTTTTCAATATCAACTAACTCGGAGTGAGAAAATCGATAGAAATGTGTTTAATCTCTGCGAGAAATGAAACAAGAGTCTTTTGAGAGACCTTGAGTGGCTGGGAAGGGTTGTGCATTGCATAACTGGGTCCATGATGACTATCTTCAATGTCGATCTTTTGGTATTGTTCTCATAGCCTTAAAACCATTTGATGAAACTCCCACAAACAAAACAAGCTTTCTTTATAAACCCAAAACCATTCCCTAGTTTCTAAGTCATCATTTCATTCCAGTTTCTTCTATTACCCCTAGGACTTTGACTTTTCCTGGGATACTCTACTTGATTATGTGTGTTTTCCTTATTAACAGATTTCACATTCTCATCAGATTTGACAAAATTGATTTTTGTAACCTTTAGTTTTGACTGATCAGATTTAGGTCTAAACACACTATCATTATCACCATCAGTGTCTTAATCTTCAATGATAGGAGTACTAGGCATAACAGTTTTAGGTTTTTCCAAATTATCCTTACTAGTTTTTGATGCAGTAGTAATAGTTTCACTCACTTTAGTCTTATATACATAATCATCTAACCCAACAAAGGATAAGTCAGGTCTTGAGGGCATGTAGTTCCCAGTGTAGGGAGGGGGAACTGTATGAAACCCTTCACCTGATTTGAATCTATCATTTATGTAGAATACAAGTAATCTTTGATCTATGAACCAAAAACTAGAGAGAGAAAGTAGGAGGAATGATGTATTTTTCTAGTGAGAGAAAGTAGAGAACATGAAATGCATTAAGTGAAAAAAATGAGACATACAACCAACCAACCAACCACCTCTCCAAAGCATGGAGAGGTGTATTTATACCCTAATAAGGCCGACCATGGATGGGCTTACATGAGCTTTTCCTAACTTGGCCTATTAAGGTTCCAAAAATAACTAAATGAGCTAACGACTGTTATCTATAGAGTGATCGACACTTTCCTAGGAATTTCGTATTCCTAACAATCTCCCCCTAAAGGAGGTCACTCCATTTAAAAAAAACTTAAACCTAACATACTATGCTTTATCATTAGTCTTGAGCTTGTTTAACTTCAATCATTAACTTGTGATTTGATGTAGTGATCATTGACTTTAGGTTTGAGCTTGTTCCTTTATCTTGACTTGTAAGTGAAAATTTGATCTTGAACACCTTGAGATCATCAACCAAGCAAAATCTCGTTTCACCATCTTGTAAACTTTGCCATCTTGTGAACTTGTGACTTCTGGGCCGACATGCTCATACCTTTCTTGATTCGTTGACTTGAAAAGCTTTAATGTAGCATCTTTCTTGAAATTCTTTAACTATAACACATCTTCACTTTGAGAAAGATGTTCGGTATCAGAGTGATGGAAACTTCTTTGAAATTCATTAACTTTAATACTTCGTCACTTCATGAAAGACGTATGGTATCAGAGTAGCGGAAGTCTTAAAACATGTACTTGAGCTTTCATGATGTCTTTATGTTTGTCGGTCGGGTATGAGCATGTGGCTATGAATCATGACTCATCGGGAATCAGCTGCACTAATCGTTGGGAGTACCTGCAGGTTTAGTTTAGTGATAATCAACAGATATGGATGAAAGTGTCTTTGTCACTTTGTCAAATACGGTTGCAATAACCATGGTTCCCAGTTGATCAGTATAAATATTGCCTGTGATTAGGTATAATTCCGAAGAATCTCCTTGACAGGGTTTCACAGCTGCACTAGCCTTCTCATTACCGAAGCGTCTCAAAGCAGACAACACGGTATGAGTGAACCAGCAAGACGAAGTCTCACCGATTGAATAGAAAAATCGATTTGAAAATCAATTGACGTGTCACTTGCTAAAGTGGTTTTGTGACACATCGAGAGTGTTAATCATTTCAAAATTCATTATCAATCATCAATTCATAACCTGGAACAAGTTTGATTCTTATAGAATCGCACCATCGTTTCTTTCTAGTTGTCACAAGTTTGATTTGTATAGAATTGCACAAGTCACCTACCATAAGCTTGTTTGATATTGGCTCAAGCAGGATTTCCATCTTCATTATGAATGATATCACTCGGATGTTCTGGCAAAATCACAAGGATAATGCGTAGGACCCTTTATATATTTCTCATTATTCACATTGTGTGAGATAGCAAGCATAATTTGACAAGTGTCCTAATGAGATTTATGGATGATCTCTTTTGGCTCTAGACTTAATAGTGAACTTTGATTTTAGTGATCGGAGGCTGGAGCAGACCGCCACCTTTTCAATATCAACTAACTCGGAATGAGAAAACCGATAGAAATGCGTGTAATCTCCGTAAGAAATGAAACAAGAGTCTGTTGAGAGACCTTAAGTGGCTAGGGAGGGTTGTGCATAGTGTCACTAGGCCCATGACTGTCTTCAATGTCAAACAACAACTTAGTGATTCTGACAGATTATGTATTGACCCGGTTTCTGCCTAAGTGTATTGATGGATTCTTTCTTTTCACCCTTTATCCTTACATTTCTTTTTCATTCTTCAACCCCTTCAATGCTTACCGAGACTTCATAACTAACACCTTATTGGGTTTATTCCAGTGTTAGCTCCATCTCAGTCGGCATTATTCCCGATTCTTATTTTTTCTCCTTTTGTATCATACCTAAGGACTTCTACACTATCTAGTGGATATCCCTATGTAGAACCCCATGGTTCTGGCTGGATCATAGGATTTGAATACCTATGCCTAACCACCTTATAACTCTATAAATTTAAGTACATGGTCGGTCTTTTTGGTATTCCATCTCAACAAAACCAAAATCATTGAAAATTTCAAATCAAATGTTTGATATAAATGTCAAAATTTTCAACTTGAAAGGTGTTTTTGTTCATTCATCAGGGGCGGGGGTGGGGTGGGTGAGGGGGGGGGACGAAGGGTGGCTGGGGGGGGGGGGGGGGGGGGGGGGCCCTCCTTAACAATAGGCACCGGTGGGAAGTGGGGGGGGGGGGGGGGGGGGGGTGGGGGGGGGGGGGGGGGGTGGGGGGGGTGGGGGGGGGGGGGGGGGAGGGGGGAACGATATAAGGGAAGAAGGTATTTATACTCCAAGTGTGGCTGGCCATGGGCCTTGTAATGCTTTCCATGGGCCTTTGGGCCATATTAGCTTATAAACAAAACATTGACTAACTACGGGCTTTGACTAGTTAATATTGGAAGTGACCAAGACTTTTCTTATTCCTAACAATTGATTAAACGTTCGGGGATAAAATGTTATGGAATAACATATAGGAACATTTTAATGCTCCCCCTCAAATTGTGAGGTATATTATATAGCGTTGAGTATGAATTTTTGAAAGATTTTGAATTTTGTGAACAATTCTCAAAAAAATCATCGTACTCGAACACCATATAAGCCTAAGTCTTTTACTACTTATTTATATATTCATAAAATTATTATGTACGAGGATGGACCTTTTATTGATGAGGACAACATATGATAAATCATATGGTCCTTTGTAGCAGCCGAAGGTCTCCCCCGTACGGTCTCCCACCAACAAATCTTTCCAAACTCCTCATTATCCTCCTCGACTTGAGCTGTTTGTCAATCGCCTGAATCATAGCTGTTGCTCGTTCCCTGTCACTCTGTCTCCATATTGTCTGTGGTAGATATTCCATCCTAATCCCTTTCAGACGATCATTAAGAGCAGTCCGAACATCATCGAGTGTACCGTCACTAAACTTGTGGAGTTCATCAATACGCATCAATTTGTTCTTCTTGTCTTTGTTCTGATAGATGAAACCTCTGGGATTGGAGTATGCTGTATAGGCATCCCTTCGTTTAAGATCAGATCTGTACGTATCTGGCTTTGTGATGTTGAGCTTCTTTTGGTAACTCTCGACACCTAATTGAAGATCTTCAACACGCCTTTGGATGACAATACTTCTTGTAAACATTCGCAAAGAGACACTAAAAGCTAGACGTTCTTCAACATTGAGATTTGTCAGCTTGCCTTGAACAAGAAGGATCAGCATGTCTTCGATGTCTTGAAGGCGAAGCCTTTTGAAGTCGCCTTCCTTGAATGTATATAGCTTGTCATCTTCTCTACGAACGGTAATCCAATCCAAATGTTTGTAACCATGCCATTCGACAATCTGAAGCTTCGTGACAGCAATGATTCGACATTTGTAGTAGACATCACGAGCAGATTCCCTGTTAGCAGCAAATCCATAGATATGTTGATGTTTGCGCCCTAATGTAAGATTCTATAAAGAGCATATTTGTCGTAGTTGACCGTTATTTGACTCCACATTGTGTTAGGGACCAACTCTTCAATCCATTTGATATGACCATAATCTGCAGCCTTGGTCTTCGTAACAGAAGTTGCATAGGTTCGGCTTGAGACACCACCACATAGATACGCAAGGTCGTTGTTGATGAAGTGATCAAATGGTATAACTTGACGACCGCGAGAGTTAGGTATCAATGGTAGTGGCTTTCGTAGATCATGAGGATATTGCTGTCCTTCAGGGTTGTTCCAATCTAGTTTCTCCGTGGTTACCTTGTAGACTTCTTCAAAGAAGTATTCAAGTTCGACCAGACTCTTACATGTGCCTTTTATAAGCTCAAATGTTAGACCAGCTAATAAGTCAGGAGTTAGAGTATCAACTTTAAGCCGGTTCATCACGAATGCTGAGAAGTCAAGAGGAGTGTCCATTAGCTCATTAAACGACTCACGTGGATCTTCCATCTGGGCCAAAGAGCTTAGCCAAGGTTGAACAGGTCCATGAGCATCAGGCAAAGTCTTGTTCCAATCATGATCGGGAGTGTTTGTGTCTTGTTTTATGTTCCAATCATGATCGGGAGTAGGAGGTTTTGCTGGTTTCTGAAACCAATCAGGAAGCTGAGAGGTCTCTTCATTAGGTTGATCTTCAGTAACTCCTGTTTTGAACTCCTGATGTGCGGGTTCTTCCAAATCTTTGGCAGTGTGCATTGGCTCCTCTGCTTGAGCAGATTTGCCAGCAGACTTGTGATATGATTTGGACCCTTCAGTTGACTTGCCAGTTGTCTTGGAGGTCTTTTCCTTTGGTGCACTGGTAGACTCTAGTTCTTTTCCAGCTCTTCTTCTCTTGGACCCCCGGTTTGATCCAGCGGAGGGTTCTTTGTCTTTATCCTCATCATCTCTACGTCTTTTAAACGAAACAATATCTCCATAAGTGTCAAGTATGAGCTTGTCACTTTCGTAAGCGTCAACCAATGCTTTGTAGAGATTCTTTTCTTCATCAAATCTGTGGATTGACTTATTGCTCTCTATTTTGTCTATAAGAATCTTCTTCAGCTCTAATTCAGATAGGTTGGCGACTACAACATGAGATGTCTTAGATTCATTGGATGAACGAGTCAGAACCTCAGCTTCGAGTTGTTCATTGACAGTCTTCTCAATTTTTGGCAAAATTGATTCAATCCAAATAGTCTATGTATAATTAAATATATATCCTAAATATCTCAAACTAATTATAGTATAGTAAGTATCCCATTTGATAAGAAAATTGCTTGAGGACAAACAATATTTTATCTTCCGGATGTCGTATCCCGACAAGAGGTGAATTTGAAATCCACGTAAGTATTTTGTTTGATGCTTGAATATCAAATATTTTGAATTTTGATTCTACTTCTAAAAATTAAACACAAAAGTAACTAAAGGCAAACAAATAAGGCAACTAAAAGATTTAAAGTAAAAACGTTAACGAGAATTCTAAAACGCGACATATAAGCTAATAATACAAATTTTAACCCTACAAACTCAAATTTAATTTTTATAAATCTTAAATGACTAAAAATAATTTTCAGAAAAATAATTATATTTTTTTGATTTTTATTTTATTTATTATAAATTAAAAACGATTTTAATCAAAAAAATTATTTAAAAATACTAAACGAATCTATAAAAATTTGGAAAATTTATGAAAAGTACTTTATACTATGAGGAATCTAAGGAAAATAAAAACTAGAAAAATTGCTGAAGGAATAAGCAGTAAATAAGCAATTAACCACTAACAACCAATATCAAACTCTAAATCCTAAGCCTTCAACTCCTTAAATTACCACCCCATTAACACAATAAGAAAAATGAACTTGAGTAGTAGAAACTCACACTAGCAGTAGTAATAATGACTAGCAGTAGTAAAAATCTTCACCTCATGTAGCATATAAATGGTTAAACATTTTAGCATTAAGCTTCTCCTGAAACCCATATGTTAACCATTTCTTGAATCTTTAATTCTTTAGGCCTATTGTACTGATTACAATAAAAGGAAAATTAAGTTATAACGAACTTGATGTAGAAGTAGATGAACCCAAACTTGTGTCCTTAATTTATATCTTGTACTACCACGTAACGCCAAACTTATAATGAAATTTGTGAAATATAAGTAGATTGCTCCTCATTACAAAATCCTCATCTTTCCGTGGGACACCAAACCAAAGTGATAGCAAATGTGAGCATTGAGCACCATAAGTTAGATCACACACCTTTGCTAGATTTGTCAAGTCTTTGTCACATCGTTTCTAAGCACGAACAAGTTACCTCCAAATGTAGTAAGCCATTTGAGATATGATAAGAACACACATCCAAAAAACTCCACTTCAACTTCAAATAAGTGATAAATAACCTTCTTCGTAATCAATTAATTCAAATAATCCCAAAAAACGAGCCTTTTAAACATTTAATAACAATTAAACTAAAACTTATTTTCTGTGTGTGTTATTCGAGATCCAAAATTATGTGTTACCCGATATCAGATACAACAAGCAGCAGTAACATCTTTGAGCAGTACTAAGTGGATAAGCTGGCAGTACAAACTGACAGCATTAACATGTAATCAATTCAAGCAGCATAATCCGTTTAAACTGAGCAACACTAAGTTGCTTGGTAGCACAAACTCCTACTCGAACAAATGTTTGTTGGCTGTTATGTGAATAAACCCTTAGGACTAATTCTTTTCTTTTGCTCCACGTCAAAAACCACAAGACTAGCAGTATTAATATATAACGAGCAGTACTAAAATTTCATCGTTAGCAGTACTAAGTCATCATGAGCAGTATTAACCAGGCAGTATAAACTTTTTAAACCCAATACTAGCAGTACTAATCTAAACGAGCAGTACTAATGATATATATATACTTGGCAGTATTAACTGCTATCCATAGCAGTACTAATGTGAACATGGCAGCATTAACTCGTTATTAGTAATATAAATGGTACCTTGCCAGCACTAAGTAAGAGAGTTAGCAGCACAAACATCTCCATGTAGCAGCATTAATAATCATATTGGCAGTACTAAGTAAATATGAGCAATATTAATACCCAAACTTACTGTTGTTCGTGAACTAGCAGTATCAACATGCTCTAAACTCAATCTCATCATATACTGTCCAATCACGAAGCATAATTCAATCTGCTAATAACCACAAACCTGTTATAGCAACCACCAAACAAATCCAAAACCCTAACCTGCTGCTCCTTTAATCTGTTGCGCAAGTCATACAGCAGCAGAGTTGTTGTTGTGAATCAATGAATCAGGAGATCCTTTATAGTATAATCATTCTTCAAAGTTGTTTGCTTTGAACCTCCTTGCTGCTGAAACAGAATTACACCAACCACCGAGTTTGATGATGAATAAATTTATCAAAAAGAACAGAAACTCGATAACCTTTTTCTTTCCAAAACCTTGTCGAATTAGGGTTTGGCAAAAACGTAACCAGATTTAGGGTTTTGTAAATAAACTCTAATATTCACCATACTCGACTTCAAAACAAAATAATCATAGTCGTCTTTTGTTTAATATAGAGACGACGCTGTAAAGTGTCGCAAAAACCCTAACCTTCACCAAAATCACCAATACACCAAACAGAGATTCGTTACTTCTTTTTCATTAAGAACACGACTTTAAAACAAACCTTGTGAATCCTAGATCAAGAGCCACCAGGCTCTGATACCAATTGTGAAAACTAAAGAATCGTTTAAGCTTAGATTGTTTAGATCTTATATCTAGGATAAACAATAACAATGATAACAATATATGTTAGCGATATAATGAAAGACAATTATTATGAACAAGCTTTTATTACCATACAAACGTTTCCACCAAGCCCAATTCTAATGATCAGTATAGAACGTTTACCACCTGTAACAGGATCAAAGATCTTGAGGGCTAAACATACACCAACTAGATTCTACATTGAGTCAGTGTACACACCCAGCACGTTTTCTGGATACAAACTATGTGTCTATGATACTTTTATATAGAGAGAGCATGACTTACAAAGGAAGTAACATAAAGATATAAACCAAGTAAAATCTTTTACAACAATAAGAAATATCTTCTTTATCTTTATCTTCTTAAGGAATCTTCATCTTTTGATATTTTGACCAAATCTTCCCATAATTCTCCACCAACTTGTAAATTCCCAATCTGCCTGAGATTTAGTCCTTATTTGCATCTTTGAATTTATTTTGTCTCATCAAATCTAGAATCCAACAACCAGTGCTTGTTTAGAGATTCCATTTGTTCATCAATCTGTGATTGACTTATTGCTCTCCATCTTGTCTATGAGAATCTTCTTCAGCTCTAATTCAGATAGGTTGGCGGCTACAGCATGAGATGTCTTAGATTCATTGGATGAACGAGTCAGAACCTCAGCTTTGAGTTGTTCATTGACAGTCTTCTCAATTTTGCAAAATCGTAGAGACTTGAGGACTTTTTAACTTGTCCTTGACTTGATCCTGTGATTTATTTTCTTAATGTTATCATCAAGTTTGCTGGATGAAGTCTGAGTATTTTCCAGCTTGAAGCGTCATCCTCTGAGTCTTTCTTTCGGATTGTAACTCAACAGCTGTTTTGACGGCTTCATGCATTTTGTTGGCAAGGTACACATCAACAATGCCGAGAATTGAAGATACAATTGCAGCAAATTGATTTGTTTGATTAAACTATGAGAAGTTGTTTTCCAATGTTTTTAGTCTATGGTCAAACCCGAATAAACAACCAAAATTGGGAAGATCTTGTAGGGAGGAGCTTGGAACAGTTCTTGGTGTAGGAACTGGTGTTTGTTGCAGATGTGTGATGAGAGGAGTGGGTGGTGGAGGAGTGATTGTTACAAACAAGAGAGGTGGCTCAGCAATAGCAGTAATCGAAACATCTACCAAAGAAGTTGACTCAGTGTTAAGATTGAATATAGAGTCAATACATGTATCTGGACTAGGGCTGAGCATGTTAGAAACGAAGCCAGTGACACAGAAGAACTCTGTTTTTGACCTTTAGGATTGACCGGAGCGGTGATTATCACATGAGTATCTTTTGTTTTTGAGTAGGTTGAACATTGGTCTGTTGAGCATTTGTCATTTCAATATCTCATTCTTACAGATTGACTTTTACGTCCCTGTATAATTCATTTGCTTCGACCTCTTCATTTGTCTCCTCTTCATCTTGTTTGTCTCCCTCAACATACGCACCTTGAATTTCTTCATCACTGTCTTCATTATCAGTGGATTCAACATGAGACGGTGTTTGAACCCGAGGATCAAAGCTATCTTTTTCTTTATCTTCTTCATCATGAGTGGAAAATTTAGGATGAACGAAGTCATCACCATCGTGTCTAATCAGTTTGAGCATCTATACTTGTTCTTCATCATTATTTCAGCATAATTCAGTCCTTTTCATCCCCCGTCCCCCCCCCTTTGGGGGGGGGGAAAATTGTTTTTATCAGCATCGTCATTATCATCATCATCATTCACGGATACTTCATCATCATCCTCCTTTCACTAGACTTCCAATAGATTTGCTCGTCATCGAATCCATATGTTGGTACATCGGGAATCCATAGTTTAACACCAGTTCCTTCATCTGCACCTGAACCGCTGGCATGAGAGCTGTGTTGTTGTGTCTTGCTTCTTTCGAGAGCAATCTTCATCTGTTCAGCTTGAGAATAAACGGCCTATCGCAGATAGAGTCTCCATCCTTGAGCATGTTGGCTTCTTCTTTCCTGATTTCGTCACCCTAAGGCAGCAATTGGATTCTTTTACCAAAAGACGCTTAGGTGCTTATAAATCTTCTCCTTGTGTTCGATGTACATACTATCGGTTTTGAATCACCTTTCTAGTAGTCAAAAGCATAGTAAGTCCGTAGTACACTTCAGATTCTTTCATGGCTTGAGTGGTTTTAAGTAGCAGGAAGAATGCCACCAATTATTTTTATACAACGTAATAGCTGACAGGATGAATCTCATGGTAGTGAGAATAGGATCATCATTAGCCATGTGCCAGTCCACTTTGTTTCTTCTTGGAATGGATTGATCTTGTGACATGAAGTGATTGATGACGACTTTGGTGAATCTTGGGTAGAACATGTATTTGTTCTTCCGTGATTCCTTGTTCTCGATTTGAAAAACTAGGTCTTCCCATAGGAGGTAGGCATCGTTCAACTTTTTGCTGGTGGATATAAACCCAAAGATTATGAGCCCTGGAGAGACAAGGTGAATCGATCTAGTTACTTCAAACGCAGAGTGACGTTTATGTAATGATAGTTCCGAATGTTCTCCAAGGTTGAGGTAGAATATCAACTTTGACATAGACAGTAATTTAATGTTTCCGGGGTAGCCAAGTTCTCTTATGAAAGTAAGTATTTCCTCTTCAAATGGAGGATCTACAAACTGCTGTCTAGGAAGTTTTGGACAAATCTAAAGCATATTTCTGAAAGTATCCAGATCAAAAGAATATCTCTTTGTGTTCAGCTTAAATCTGATGGAATGCTTGTGGTAAGAGGCAGAAGTCCAGAATTCATGCATGTAGATAGCAAGGACACTTGCAGTGATCTAGAAGGCTGGATAAAAAGGTGTGAGAGAAAGAACATCTAAAGCAACTTGAAAGGTGGGTTCTTTAGGCTTGAATGTGGTGCTCAATTTGTAGTTGCAACTTCCAACCTGTAGATGTTGTTCTTGTGGAACGAGAGCATCGTCCAGGGCTTGTTGGTGTTCTTTTGTGATACTCATGATTCTGCTAAGAAAGAGTCGATACAGTTTATATATAAACAAGTTTATATAGACACTATATATAGAGACCCTAAATTGGCACTTAATGCATATAACACAATCTGAGACATAACCGTGAAAAGAGTGAACTTATATTGGCTTAGTTGGATAAATCCAACTTTAACTTGATTAGATTTCAAAGATAATCAATTTTACGTTTGCTACCTAACATAAGTTTTAGATCACCTTTTGGTTAGAATCTAAGTGTTTATGATAATTAGCCTTTTCGTTTCTATTAAGCATGAATGAATCTGGTTGATTAGGTAAAAACTGCGAATTAGTTCACATTTGCGAATTCGGGTACTAAAGACATGCTGCGAATTCGGACACTTAAGGCAACTGCAAATTCGTGTATAACTATCATCTGCGAATTCGGTTAACACTAATTTTTTACAAATTCGAATGACACATAGAGCTGCAAATTCGAGGACAACTAAACTGCGAATTCGAAAAGGTCTAAAAAATTGAATTTTAATTCGAGTTTTTCAAGTGTTTTGCCAGCTTAATAATCAATCTTTTAGTCTCATAGCATTCACAAGAACATTTTAAGCAACATACAAACACAGATTCAAGGAAGATCATTC
>BQNB010023732.1:36896-61488 GCA_026074375.1 Tanacetum coccineum | reverse complement strand
TTTTTTTATCGAAACAAAAAGATGTATGAGTGAGTCAAATGCAATGTGGGTCGATTTGAAACGAATCGATTGCAATTATGAGAGTTGATTCATAGAGAATCAAGATGCAAAGCTCCCCCTTGACGGAGGCATCCTCTTAAAGCGAGGGAGTCATCCAAAGAGATGTAATGCTACAAAAAAAATATGTTTGCTAATATGGTTTAAGCTCCCATTTGCTTTGAGAGTATCAACAAGACAAAAAGTTAGAAGCAAGAAGTAAAAACTGCTACTGTAGAACCGGCTCGGACAGTTCATTCTGAGTAATGGAACCGTCTTTGTTGGACGAGAGAACCGGCCCCTGTATACGAATTTCGGATTTTGACTTTTCAAAAATGATTAGTATAATCATGATCAGGATTAAGTAAACAAGCATGACATAATAATTTCATAGAGCATTTATTCCTTGTAATAATTCCATAAAGCATGACAAAAATGGGAAAAAAACTAAGAACAAGAACAATCTCTAATGTTAGAGAAAGGAAATACAATTTATTTATTTATTTCCAACACTAATCTAATGGTTGTTCTTGTGGGAGAGAACATCGTGGCGCTCAAGAATGTGATTGAGGATGAACCTTATTTCATCATGGAGGTCGTTGACAATCACTTACGTACATTGGCAATGATCATAAAATATTTCATAAGTAAGAAGCAGAAAGGGATTGTTAGGTCCTAATGGCAAAAGTTGTGGTGGCAAAGGTAAAAGAGGTGGTTCTATGGCGGGAAGGGGCGATGGTTGGTTAGTCAAATGTTCAATGATATCAAACAAGGGTCGTAGTGGTGACGGATTGGTGGTCCGGGGTGGTAAATCCTCGAGTGAATTAAAGAATGGGTGAGGTGATGTAGGAGGAGTAGAGAATATTAGCTCTACAGGATCCAAGTTAATAGCCAACAGAGAGGATTGTTTGGATGGTTGTGATGGTACTGGTGGAGGTGTAGTCAATGGTGGAGGAGGAGTTTTGGGGGTGTTCAAGAGATGACTTGGTGAGATTCCCGGAGACCTAATGGGATAGAGAGGCGAAGTCATAATAGGACTTGATGGTGGAGCCGTTTGGTAGTCGGTAGGAGGAGATAAGTTTTGGTAAGGTGGTGATGCAGGTCGAGGGTTGACGAAACAACATGCACGTACACTTATTCATGCGGCTCTTTTAGATGCGTTGGCATTCTTTTTGTCGTTATTTGATTTTGTCATGGTTAATGTTAGTAGAATACTTTGAAAGAGATGGGTGAAGGGATGTTTGGGACAAGGTAGCTATTTATATAACACATCTTTTCCAAATTGGATAAAATCCTAATGATTAGATTTTGCTTAAAGGTCAACTTCTAAGGTCTATTAGCTGAGAATAGGTTTAAATTGGAGGGAAATGTAGGTTTTTAAAGTTTAAAATTCGTTATGTACGGTCCATTGATCAGTCAGTTCTGGAAGTTCCATCTGCAGGATGGAACCGTCCTTCAATATTGAAGGGAACCGGCTGTCTACAGAATGCAGACAGCAGAACTGTTTTAAGAAAAACAAAGAGTTCTAGTGTGTTCCTATATGAAAATAATGTGAAGGTGCGGTTATCTCGACTCAAAAGAAAATATATTTATAAGATAACCTAAAGTCTCCTTCATTTGATGTAGCTATGATTGAACGTACCTGGAAAAACATATTGATTACGTATTTCCTTAAGAGTTTAAGAGACATATGATGCATGAATGAAAACATTTTTATTTTGTATCAAACAATGCAGAAATCATTTTGAGTATGTCCTAGTTGTGAAAAGTTTTTAGAAAGTATTGCTCACATTCGGGTTTTAAGTGATGAAAACAAAGTTTAATCAATGCATATGCATACATAGTAGTATATAGTAATGATACATATATTAAAGTGATGAAAATTCTTGAATGGTTTATATTTTTGTAGAAATAGAATCCTAAACTCAGCAAGAGGAGAAAAAATTTATACCTTGGTGGTTTATTATGCGTTTGGCTCCATGAGACCGAGACCTAGTCTAAGAAGGTTGAAAGGTTCTCGTTTGAGAGGTTTGGTTAAAATATCAGCAATGTTGTCTTCGGAAGAGACCTTCGCTATTGAAATGTTTCCTTTTTAGACATTATCGAGAAGGAAGTGATGTCGGATTTCTATATATTTGGTACGAGAATGGAGAACGGGGTTTTTGCTTAGGTCGATTGCACCTTTATTGTCATAAAGGATGGGTATGTCATCTAGTTTAATGTCATAGTCAACTAAGGCTTGTTCTATCCATAAAGCTTGTTGGCAAGATTTTTCAGCGGATACATACTCGGCTTTGATAGTGGAAATGGCTAGGGCGGTTTGTTTCTTAGAGAAGCATGATGTGAGGCAACATCCCATGAATGTGCACATACCGCTTGTACTTTTGCGATCGACATAGTCTCCCGCATGATCAGAATCGGCGTAAACTATGGTTTCTACTCCCGTTCCTTTAGGATACTATAGTCCTAAATGAGTTGTTACCTTAATATATCTAAAAATCCTTTTTACTGCTTCAAGATGAGAAGTTTTGGGATCTTCTTGAAAATGGGCACATAGACAAACACTAAACATGATGTCCCGCCGACTAGCCGTTAGGTAGAGAAGGCTACCAATCATGCCATGATACTTTGTGTCGTCAATGGATTCCCCGTCTACGTCCTGGTTGAGTTTGGTTTTCGATGACATAGGAGTTTTGATGTGTTTGGAATCTTCTAGACCGAACTTCTTCAGCATTTCCTTAATGTTTTTAAATTGGTTAAAAAAGATGCCATCTTCTAGTTGCTTGATATGTAAATCGAGGATGAAATTTAATTCACCCATCATGCTCATTTCAAACTCGTCGTGCGTGATGTCGTCCACGTAAATTTGGACAATAATAATATGTGAGTCGCTTTTCTTGGTAAATAAAGTGTTATATACCAAGCCTATTGTGTACTTATGGTCAAGGATGAAGGCCTTGAGTCTACCGTATCAAGCTTTGGGTCCTTGTTTAAGACCATAAAGAGCCTTTTTGAGTTTGAATACATGGTTAGATTTTTCAAAGTCGACAAAGCCGGGAGGTTAGGAGACATAGCTTCTTCATTTATGAAACCGTTTAAGAAAGCACTTTTGATATCCATTTGAAAAATCTTGTAGTCGTGTGCACAAGCATAGGAAAGGAGGATTCTTATAGATTCTAGTCTTGCTACAGGAGCATAGGTTTCATTGAAATTTATTCCTTCTTGGTTGTTGTATCCTTGTGCGACAAGTTTTGCCTTGTTTCTAGATACTACACCATTTTCATCTAATTTATTTTTAAAGACCCATTTAGTACCAATTACTATTTGATTATTAGGAGGTCAAACAAGACTCCAAACATTGTTTGTTACAAATTGGTTCAATTCTTCTTGCATAGCCATAGTCAAACTTTCATCTTGAATAGCTTGTTTAATATTTTTAGGTTCTACGGTAGACACAAAACAAAAGAAGTGTCTTTGGTTTTGGACTTGAGATCTTATAAGTCTCTCATTCAGATTTCCTGTGACTGTTTCTATGGGATGATCTTAAGATTCCTTGATATTGATAATTTCTTTGTTTAATGGTCCATTTCTTTATGTTCTACATCTTCGATTTGGTTTTCTATAATTTGGCTTTCGATTATATCATCTTCTACTAAAGCTAACGATTTAGGAGGTGGACTTTCGTCAAATCTTACATTTAAAGATTCTTCGATCCTCATAGTTTCTTTGTTTAGGATTATATACGCTTTATTATTAGGTGAATAACCAAGGAAAATGCCTTCGATAGATTTAGGGTCGAATTTGGTAAGATAATCTTTAGTATTGAGAGTAAAGCATTTACTACCGAATACTCTAAAATATTCTAATTAAGGATTCTTACCTTTGAAAAGCTCATAAGGAGTTTTTTTGAGCGAATGTCTAATTAAAATCCTATTTAAGATATAGGTGGAGGTGTCGACGGCATTACACCAAAACTTTTAAGGGATAGATTGTTCATTAAGCATAGTCCGACTCATTTCTTGTAAAGTCTGGTTTTTACGTTCAACTATCCCATTTGATTGTGGAGTACGTGGAGCCGAAAACTTATGGGTGATATCGTTATCATTACAAAAAGCTCCAAATTGTACTTCATTATCAAATTCCTGACCATGATTCGTACAAATTGAAATAATGTGGCAACCTTTTTGGACTTGAATTTTCTTACTTAAAATTTCAAAATGGTCAAATGCTTCATTTTTATGTTTTAAAAATCTAGTCCAAGTGTATCTTGAGTTATCATCGACAATGACCAAAGTGTAGAAGTTACCTCCATAACTTTGAACGGCCGATGGACCAAACAAGTCCATATGTAAAAGTTCTAGACACATTGTGGTTTAAACCATGTTTTTAGCCTTATGGCTTGTGTGTAATTTCTTTCCTATGTTACAAGCGTCACAAAAATGATTTTCAAATTTTAGATTTGGTAGATTTCTAACAAGCTCTTTAGATGATAGTGATTAAATAAGTGGCATATTGGTGTGACCCAATCTTCGATGCCATAAGGTCGAAGTATCATCTATTGAAGTTAGACAAAGACTATCTTTAGGTGAATTTCCTATTTTCATCATATAAAGGCTATTTTTCCTAGTCCCTCTACCCATGGTAATGTCGTCTTTAAGAATTTCGCTACCGGTTTCACTAAAGAGTACCTTGCACTTTTTATCACATACTTGACCGATGCTAAGTAAGTTAAAGCTAAGACTTTCTACATGGCTGACATCATGAATAGTTAAAGAGTTGTGAGTAATTGTACCTTTTCTGATGATCTTGCTTTTAGTGTTACTACCAAACACTACGTTACCTCCATTAATAGCTTCATAGGTTGAAAAGAGATATTTGTTTCCCGTCATATTTCTTGAGCATCCACTATCTTTTATCCATTCATTCGGTTCTAATTTGACTTTTAGGCGTACCTAAAATCACAAAAGAACTCAAGCATTTGGTCCCTAATATCTCATGGGTCCATTAGCGTTATACATGTCGTTTGGTTGGTTCATGTATGGATATGGTAGACAAGATCCCCAAGGACTAAAGTTGGGTGGTTGAAATTGGTATCCTTGTTGTGTTGAATAGTTCCAACCAACTTGGTGATAGTCACTTTTAGGGTATAAGGTATTGGGTCTCCTATGGGGCGTTTTAGGTCGTGTTTGGATTTTACTCTTTCCTAGTCCTTGACCAAATTTCAAGTCCGGTGATTGTTTCACATTATTTACAGTAGCATTTGGTAAAGGTTTCTTAGTTATTTGTATCGCACTAGTTCTTTTTATTATGTTTGAGTCAAAAAATTTACAAACCTCTATAGAGGGCCAGTTCCCTACGTCTTAACTGGTCGGTTCTCTTGCAGAGGGAACTGGCTCAGCTGGTTCTACATAAGTCATTTCTTCTGAATTAAGACCCAATTTTCTTGTTTTTACTTTGCTATTCAAAGCTCTATCTTCTGTGAATCCAAGCCCTTATTTATCTTTTTATGATCTTTGGTTTTCAATCATCTTTGGTAAGTAATGACTACTATTTTCAAACTTAGCTAATTTCAAGAAAGTGACTCAATATTAGAATGGAGTTTGATACATGATTCACATTTTACGCTAATTTTCTTGTTCTTCTCTAGTCATTCTAACTTATTTCTAAGATCACAAACTTCGTTGTCTAAAATTTCATTTTTAGCTTTTAAAAGTTTGTTTTTGTTTATTATCCTAAGCCTAATTTTTCATAACTTGTTGTACTCATTTTGCAATGACTTGTTATCTAAAGATGAGCTACTATAATAAAGAGAATTGAAAAGTACCTCATTGTTGTCAAGCGCCATGAGGCAAATTTTATCTTTGAAGTCGTCTCCCTCTTCCCTATCACTCCAACATCCTCCAACAAAGGACTTTTGGTCATTAAAGGAGTGTTTGGGACAATCACTTATGAAGTGATTTGGGTCACCACACTTAAAGCATCTTTGCTCCTTTTTTCCCTTCTTCTCCTCCTTTACTTTTTGGATGTTCATTTTGTCGTCGTAAGGTTGACGGACAAACTTTCCTCTTCTTCTAAAAAAATTCTTGAAATCTATTACATCCATGGCATACTCGTCATCACTACCTGAACATGACTCCTCTTCGTCACCGATACTTTTCTTGCTTTTAGAGCAAGAGATTTGTATTTTTCATTCTTGATCTTAGAAGCTTCCAAGTCGTTCTCGAGCACTACCTCATAGACTTTTAAGTTGTTGATAAGTTCATTTAGAGGTAGTGTTGACAAGTCCTTAGATTCTTTTATTGCCATTACCTTTGGACGCCACTTAGTAGGGAGACCCCTCAAGAATTTCCTAACATGATTACGACTTGAAAAAGATTCGTCAAGTGCTTTTAAAGATGTAATAATAGTATTAAATCTAGCAAATGCGCAATCAATGGTTTCATCATCGGAAATAACAAATTCTTCATATTTTTGAACAAACAAATCTATTTTATTATCCTTAACTTGTTTGTTACCTTGATGAGTAATTATAAGTGAGTTCCAAACATCTTTAGCGGTTTTACAGATGGATATTCTTTCATGTTCTTTTTAGGTAAAGTATTATATAAAACCATTTTAGCCTCATCATTTTTAAAAATCATTTTCTTATGAGTCTCTTCATATTTTTCATAAGGAATGTCTTCTTCCTTACCGGTATCCTTATTTCTAATGGTAGGTTTGTAATCAATATACACTATAATATGCCAAAGTTCAAAATTCTTAGACTTCACATAAGTTTCAAATCTATTTTTCTAATATATAAAGCAATTAGCCTCAAAGAGAGGTAGTTGTAGGAACCAAGAATCACTTCACTTCACCATAGTAATCACCAAAAAAATAAGATAGGAGAATGATAAGAAAAGTAAAGAGGACTATAGAGAGAGAAAGTAGAGAAAGAAAGAGAGATGGTTGATTTCACAAAAGTGTGTATGTTACAAATGAGAACCAACACCCTCTCCACAATTGGAGAGGGGTTTAAATACCCTTGTAGCCGGTTAGGCTTTTGCCATGGGCCGGTTATAATGTTAACTTGGGCCAGGCTTGGGATTCGGTTTGGGCTTAAGCCTAATACATGTGCAATATTAGATTACATAGAACGAACCCGATACCCGTTTCTAGCCTATTACAACAATTACTTAATAAAGACCGCTATTCCTTGTTCGACTCGATATTTTGAGGCTAACAATCTCCTCTGAAGCGTGGTCTCTGATAGATTCTGAGCTACCATGTTAGACCTAACATTTTGAGGCTAAAAATCTCCCCCAATGTGATTGCTTTGTCGTTGAGTTCTTGAGTCTTTGTCTTGGTCTTTATCTTGTTATAGGCTTGTTCCTTCATGTTGTGTGATCTTTGATCTTTAGCCTTTGTCCTTTTCTTTTGACTTCGTCTTTGATTCCGAGATCTTTAAATCTTTTCCTTATTTGTCTTTATCATCTTTGCAATCTTGTGATCTTGTGTCTTGACCAACATGCTCATACTTTGCATCTTTTTGAAAACTCTCTAATAATCTCCCCCGAAGCTTGGTTTCTGAGGAGGGATCTTTAATATCAAAGTTTGCGAAAGTCTTTGTCTTTAATTCTTGAGCTTTCTTGATTCTTGAATCTTGATGCTTATAGTATGTCTTAGTAGTTTGAGCATGTGCATGTGGTAATGAATCAGACTATGCTGGAATGAGGCTGCAACACCATCGTTTAAATGTTAGTGATAAAGAGCAGATATGGACGAAATATCTTTGTCATTCGTCAATTTTAGGTTGCGATAACCACCGATTCCCCGTTTTATAATATAAATACTATACCTGTGATCAGGTAGATTTAAAGAATCTCCTTGACAGGGTTTCCAGCTCAAAGCATAGAATCTTCTAACACAGATGTATTAGATTCACCATGCTTGCTTGTTCTCATTACCAGAACGTCTCAAAGTAGACAACACGATATGAGTGAATCAGATAGTTACTATCTTTCTGATTGAGTCATCAATTCATTTACTAGACCGAATCGATATCCAGTTGACACAAGCTTGATTCATATAGAATCTCGCAAATCACCTACCGCAGAGCTATTTGAGATTGACTCTGGAAGGATTTCTATTTGTCAGAGTGAATACTAAAGAGCATCACTCTAAATGTTCTGGAAAAATCACAAGGATAATGCGTAGGACTCTTGTTAACAGCTTGTGAACTTGATGATGTTCAACAAGTGTTTGTCATGGAATGTATCCTAATGAGATTTATTTTATTGATCTCTTGGCTCTAGACTCTATTAGTGCATTTTTGTTTTTGTACTCAGAGGCTAGAGCAGACTGCCACCTATTTAATATCAACTAACTCGGAGTGAGAAAGTTAATAGAAGTCGTGTGTATCTCTATGACAAATGAGACAATTATATTTTAAGAGAAACTTAAATGGCTGGGAAGGATTATGCAGTGCATCACTGGGTCCATGATGTCTTGTCTTCAATGTAAGAATTCATCTTTTTGAATCTGATAGATTATGTATTGACCCGGTTTCTGCCTAAATATGTGTGGAGGGATTCTTTGTTTTCACCCTTTATCCATACATTTCTTTTTAATTCTTCAACCCTATCAATGCTTAACAAGATGTCATTACTAACACCATCTTATGATTGTTCTAGTGTTAGCTCAACCTTAGTCGGCGTTATTCCTTTATACTCATTCATCTCCAATCATACCTAAGGACTACTATTTCTATCTATGGAGTGTCCTTGGGTAGATCCCTCCGGTTCTGATTGGATTATATGTTGATCCCACTTGAATAGATCTTGCTTAGCTTGTAAAAAGTATTAGTTGTATTGAATAAATCCAAGACAACTATGGTAGAAACTTTGATTGAATATATCAAAGACTATGCGGAATCTAGTTAATGATACTAAGAAGAATTCTAATGAAATAGTAACACAAAATCAATAACAAGACAGATTACCAAACTTTCAACCTCAATATAAAACGAACACTCTTAATAGTGTTAGGGTTTACAAAACCTTGAAGCTACAGCATCACAGATCCACGAACAGGATAGCCATAGAGCTGAAAGTTCATCAAGTGTCGGTCTAACCGCACCAAAAATGGTAATCAATTCACCATGCTTAAACCTCAAAAAAGAATTGGCTATTGAACCTGGTCACCCACTGAACCACAAAATCCGTTGAACATCAGAACCCAACACCCAACCCGCTGTAAGTTCAATATTTTTGTTAATTGGTTCGGGCTAAAGCCTGAACGGGTATGTAATGATAAGTATATGGGTTTTCAATTGTTAAGAAAGTTTTTCCTTTTTAAATTTCTGGTGCAAAACTCGTTATAAAATGGTTTTGCTCCAATATATTGAAAATTATTTTGGAAAAACTCGAAAAGATGTTCAGTATGTTTATGTTTGGGAGGGAAAACTGATTAAACATCAGTAAACTTAGTTTGGAGTTTTAAAACTCAGACTAATCCGAGTAAAATCAGAACAGAAAAAGGATGAATCTCCTTGCCTTAAGGCTAAAGCATCACAGATCCACAAACAGGATATCCATAGAGCTAAAAGTTCATCAAGTGTCGGTCTAACCGCACCAAAAATGGTAATCAATTCACCATGCCTAAACCGCAATAAAGAATTGGCTATTCCGGAGCAAACGGCTACCGGTAAAGAATCATCAAATCCGTTGATGGCTGATAGTTTGCCAAAAACTATATTGCCAACTAAGTTGGTCAAGCCACAAGATTTCAACTTAAGGCCAAAATTGGGTATTCAAACACCCACAAAAAAACTAAGGTTCAAACCTTAGTATCGAAGCAATTCGATCAAGGGATTCAATCCCGAAAATAGTTGGGTTATGTGGTCATGTTAATATTTTGCAAATATGCGAAGTCAAATATTTAAACTTTCAAAAACTGCTCTTACTGATGTAATTTTTGAGGGGGAGAGACTCTGATGAATAGAATTCGAGTTTCTACTCTCATCCCCCACCCCCACCCACACCTCTCCCCCTCCTCCTAACACTCCTCCCCCCGCTCCTCACTGTCACCCTCCCCCCCACCCATCCCTCCTCCCTCTCGACCCCCTCCCCCCCGCCTGTCCCGGCCCCCCGACCGTCCACCGATCTCCCCTCTCTCTTGTTGAATCGTATGTTTCGAAGTGTTTCAACTCTTTGTTTTGCTAGATTATACGTACTTTGCTCACAACCAATCCATCTCACTCCACTATAAACACGAAAATCCTCTTACACCATTAACCATTAAACCTTAATACGACAAATTACTACCAAATAACACCACAAAAACACAGAACACAACCAAAATCACCTGTATGATAGAGAAAAAACAAAAAATAAAACCACTCTACAAATTAAACCCATGTTAATCCTCAAACAAACCATGTTCACCTCAAACAAAAACTCACAACCATCAAATCATTCACATATCCATCCAAACTCACCAACTCAAAAAACTCGCAACCATCAATTAACAACAACGATTCATAAATTGTTTCATATACTATCATCTTATCAAGATGATTACTGATGTGAATTCACTTGATGGTTTACCAGTTGTGGTAATAAAGATGATTATTGGTTGTTTGGTTTTGGTATTTGTGGCTGCGTAGATAATAATGGGAAATTTATTCAGTATGTAGGAGGATCTGATATAAATTATCAGAGAGATTAAATCGATGAACCAGCTGAAACTGAACCAAGGGAGTTTATGTTAACTTCAAAAGTGTTATTTTTTCAGTAGCTAAACATAAACTGAAGTTTGTGACTGAACTTGAACCTGATGGCTGTTTGAGGTACCTGAACCATGAAGAAACTAATAAATAAAATTATTTATTAGTGAAGCAGAGTAGAAATGGTTTAGGAGATGGATACGGGCTCAGCCTCATACGGGTCGGATAATGATTAACGCAAGGAGCTGGTAATACATCACTTTAGGTAATGCATGTGTTTTGGGTTTATTATTTGTTGGGGTTGTTTGTTTTAATCAGGGAACACTCATCAGATATGTGACTGATCACCACAACTTGGACCCCCTAAAAACAAACATGTTAGCCTCAAAATATTGAGTCGAACAATGGAAGTTCGTTCATAATTATATTAGGTCTCGGTCACTAAATTAATATACGTTGTAATAGGCTAGACGGGTAAACGGGCTCTTATTTGTAATCTAATCGGTCACGTGTATCGGGCGAAAGCCCAAGTAAAATCGAGCCCGGCCCGTAGAATTACTAAAGGCATGCAAGCCTATATATACACCTCACCAAGGAAGGTGAGGTGGTTGGTTCATTTGTAACATTTCAAGTTAATCATCCAATTCCATTTTTCTCTCTAACTTTCTCTCTCTAGATTCTCTCTCTACATTCTTCCTAATTTTCTTGTTAATCTTATTGAAGTGAAGTGATTAAGGGTTACCGACATTTGGTATCAAGAGCCTCGGGTGTTTCGTGTTTGATTCGTGGTTTAAAAAAATTCGAATTTCGTGTATCATTTTAGTTGTTTGGTTCGAAATAGGAAAAACAAGCAAAAACCATGGTTTGATTTATATTTTCGTGGTTAAGTTGGTAAATCTTTGTACTTTCTTGTTTAGAATACTTGTAATAGCTTGTTTAGGGTAGTGGTTAGCTTATTTCATAAGCAAGGTGGAAGATTTGGGCTTATTCGCAAGTTAGAAGAAAAATTTTCGTCACTGCGTTTTGACAAAGTTCATGTTGCGTTTTGACAAAATTTCTTGGTTGCGTTTTGAGTATCGAGACATTGCGTTTTGAAGAAAAGAGACTGCGTTTTGACCATTGCGTTTTGGTCACTGCGTTTTGAGGCATTGCGTTTTGAGTCACTGCGTTTTGAGTCACTGCGTTTTGAAAAAACGTTACTCCATGCCTAAGACCAAATTTTTATCCATTGCGGTTTGTGTCCAAAAGTGTTGCGTTTGAGTAACACGTGCGTTTGAGTAACACGTTGCGTTTGAGAGAAACGTTGCGTTTTGGAGTAACACTACTTGCTTTTGAGTAGACACGTTGCGTTTTGATCAATTATTGCGTTTTGATCAATTGTTGCGTTTTGATCAAGTGTTGCGTTTTGATCAAGTGTTGTGTTTGACCAAGAACTCTTGAGTTTTGACTAAAGTCATTGCGTTTTGTCCATTTAGAAACCACTTTTTGAAAACCCAATTCCCGAAAAAAAAATTCGACCTACCGCGATTTTGGGAATTCTATATTAATCACCATGGCTAAAAAATCAAAACATCAACATCAAGAACAAACAAAACTTCAGTGACCTAAAATACACAACTTTGGACTTTAATTTGGACTACAAGGACACTTAATCAACAAACTTTAACAACAACAATTAACTTTTTTCATCTTTTCTCACGATTTGTAAATTCGCCCGCGAAAGACTCAATTTCTCGGTTTAAATCTTTGACTTGTAAAATCCCGTGGAAATTAATTACTTTCAATTAAAACCACAATCCAATCAACAATTCATAACACTTAAGATCCTTCAATCATTTTTCACTTCATAATTCTTTAATCATTCATCATGACAACTCCAAGTGTAACTTCCACAACCGACAGTCAAATGCATAACAACATAATGAAGCAGGTTTCATAGGGATCGTCCCACCAATGCTTGCAACAGACAATATGCACAATGGCTATCACGTATCGTTACGATACATTGATACAAGACCAAATGGTGATGCCTTGCGGAAGTGCATTCTTAAAGGTCCTTACACTCCAACGATTGTCACAACACCAGCTGTTCCTGCTACAGAGGATTCTCCAGCAGTTCCTGAACAAACAACAGTCGAGACTGTTACGAATATGACTCCTGAGAACAGAGCTCATTTTGAATCAGAAAAAGAAGCGATTCATTTGATATTGACTGGAATTGGAGATGAAATATACTCAACTGTTGATGCATGTCAGACAGCTCAAGAAATGTGGGAAGCCATCGAAAGGCTACAACAAGGTGAATCACTCAATATTCAAGATGTCAAGACAAACTTATTCTGGGAGTTTGGCCAATTCACCTCTCACGATGGAGAAACAATTGAGTCTTACTACACAAGATTCTACAAAATGATGAATGAAATGATCAGAAACAATTTGACAGTTGCAACGATGCAAGTCAATGTTCAATTTCTTCAACAACTTCAACCAGAATGGTCAAGATTTGTCACAATTGTGAAACAACAACACAAGTTGGATGAAGTTTCATACCATAAGCTCTTTGACATTCTGAAACAATACCAAAAGGAAGTTAATGAACTCCGTGCTGAGAGAATGGCCAAGAATGCTAACCCATTAGCACTTGTTGCTACTGCTCACACACTTCAAGATCCTTACTATCAAACATCAAAACCTCACAAATCATATGCACCAACATCAAAAGCTTCACTTCCAACCAGATCTCATGCAACTACAAGATACAAAGGCAAAGAGATAGCCAAACCAATCACACCACCATCTGAGTCAGCATCTGAAGAAGACAGTGATCCTGAACAAGCTCAGAAGGATAAAGACATGCAGAAAAATTTGGCTCTCATTGCAAAGTACTTCAAGAAACTCTACAAACCTACCAACAACAACCTCAGAACTTCCTCAAACACCAGAAACAAGAATGTGGATACTACTCCAAAGTACAAGAATGACAATCAGACTGGACAGTTTGGGAATCAGAGGGCAGTGAATGCTGTTGGGGCTAGGGAAACTGTAGGTGGTCCAGTAGTGCAACAGTCTGGGATACAGTGTTTTAACTGCAAAGAATTTGGTCATTATGCTAAGGAATATGCCGGAACAAAACGCGGGTTAAAGACTTTACTATCACAAGGAAAAATGTTGCCTGTGTAAACAAGCTGAAGAAAGGTGTTCAACGTTCAAGAGAGCAATCTGACTGGCTGACAGACATGGATGAAGAGATTGATGAACAAGAAGTTTGGAAGCACATTAACAGTTACAGTTGGCAAAGTCCGAGGTTCCTAATGCAGACTCCAGGCACAGACGCTGTGTCCATTGGAACAGTTACAATACGAAACTGATATATGTGGTTTGCCAATGACATACAACATATTTGACCAATCTAATCATCATAACACTGTTGGCAGTGGAAACGGTGATAGTACAAGTCACTTCTGAATCACCGGATATGTTGTGATAAAGATATTCAGAGATGACCAAAATGATGTAGAAAATGTGTATGAGCGTGTTGCACTTGCTAATTTAATTGCTAATTTAAAGCATGATGTCCGATGAAAATAAAAAGCTTCAAAAGCATAAAGAAACTAATGCAACAATTGACCAAGAATTAAACTGATTGCAAATCTATTCTTGCAAGACTAGTAGAACTCTAGAGAATCTAATATATTCGGGATAGTTGCTTATTTAGCACTTCAAAATAAACAGACTGAGGTTTTGAGAGTACAAGGCCTTAATGATCAACAGTTGACTATGACAAAACTTGGAAAAAAAAAACAAAATGAAAGTTAAAATGAAGCTCTAGGACTAATAGCTCAAAAAGATAATGACATAAAAGAAGGTTTAAAAGTGAAAGCCTACGAAATTTCAATTGTCAAAGAGAAACATGATGAGTTAGTCAAACAAGTCTTTACCAAGTTCAATAACGAAAATCTCTGTCAAGGAGAAAACAAAGGTAATAACGGATTTGAAGCTTAATGAAGAAAAAGATATTGACAAAATGATTTCAATGGAAAACCAGATAAAGTTTTTAAATGAAATTGTTTACAAACGGAGTCAATCAATCCAAACCATTCATATGTTAGCACCCAAATGCCCTACATTTAATGGAAGACCTACCTTTGCCAATCCAAGGTACCTCAAAAAGGCTCAAAATGAGATGCCATGTTTGTATGCGATCCCACATGACCAATCTGATCCTGCAAACAGACTCGTCCCCGATAGGGAAGAGACTCAGACTCTTGATGCAGAGAGTCGATCAAAATTGAATAAAGACTTAGTGAAACCTTTTGACTACATAAAGTTAAATAGTCTTTATGAAATTTTTAAACCCCCAACCCAGCATTATGAAATTCAGTTCGCACAGGCAAATGAAATAAGAAAGAAAATGTGGAGAAAATCATTTGTGAAAACAAAGCCAAATATTTTCAAAAACATAGATTTCTTACCAGTGTCTAAATCAGTAAGCAAAAGTAGACAAGCATATAATGTCATGACGATAACATCAATCAACTGAAAGAAATTGGTCCAATCAAGCTGGGTAAACATTCAAACAGACCTTCTTCATCTTCGTTAACCCACTGCCGCATGATATGGAAATCCTAATAAAGACATGTTTGATGCCTCTTGCCCTTAAGATACAGAATGATAGTTTCACATTTGTTCATGAACTTAAGCAAGAAATGCATGCAAGATTTAAAAAGTACGTTGAATCTCTGAAGATGAACTTGTGAACTGAATCTGATAAGTCAGAATTTCCAACATGTATGATATCTTTTGCAAGATGTGTGTCCTAAAGATGTTATGTGTTCTTATTTGAAATCTTCATCGATTTAGATGAATCACTGAATTAACAATCTTATATCTTCATAAAGTCAGGATGTGACTGTCTTGCACAAAAGTCTTTCTGAACAAACAGATTTGTAAGTAAAGAGATTTACACTGAGCTTTACATAGTTTAGCTAAAATTAAAAAACACATACAATTCTCTTGAAATCGCTTACAAGAATGTCAAGAACAACTACAAAATGATAATTTGCAAAGAAAAGGGCATCAAATTGTATTTCAAAAGGAACTGAATCAATAATTTTGAAATACAAGATTTGAAGAGCTCAATCTGGCAAGAAACAAGAACATGCACTAAGTAAGTTAAAGAAACTCATTGAAAAATGCAAAGGAAAATCTGTGACACATAACGTTTGATAAAACCATCTGTTGTTCAAACACCAAATGCTCAAAGGATTCAAAAACCCTCAGTTTTCGAAAACCCTCCTTTTTCAAACTCTCTTGAGAGAAAATATTTTGCAAAGAAAAAGTCGGTTTTAAAAACTAATGAGTCAGAGGGTTTATCAAAACCAGTCACTCCACAGAATTTGCCTCAAACAGCAACGCAAGCTGTAAGAAACACAAATGTGATTAAACCAGGCATGTATCGAATTGCAAGTAGTACCACACAAACTAGAGCACCACAGTTGAATCAGACTTCTAGGAATACTAATCCTCGCGTATCTACATCTACAGGAGTAGCTCACAAAACTAATGTTAGCAGACCACAGCCTAGGAGCAATCAAATGAAAGATAAGGTCGTGCCAAACACTAGTCATGTGAAGTTTAAGAAGACTGAAGTAGAAGAACACCCTAGGATTTCTAGTATTTCTAATCAAACAAAGTCTGTAACTGCGTGTAATGACAGTTTAAATTCCAGAACTTCGAATGTTAATGCTGTTTGTGCTACTTGTGGAAAATGTGTGTTTAATTCGAATCATGATGCTTGTGTTTCTAAGTTTTTGAAAGACGTGAATGCTAGAACTAAGAAGCCTAATGTAGTGCCTATTAGTACTAGAAAACCCAAAAGTCAAGCGAACAAATCTGTTGCAACACCCCATAAGAAAACAGTTGCATCAGAATCCACTATCACAAATTCAAAGAGTTACTATAGGATGTTGTATAAGAAGACTAATAAGGCGTGGAAATGGTGGATAGCACAACAATGCCCATCAGCATATACATGGGTTCCTAAGACAAAAAGGAAATGGGTACCTAAAGTTAGGAACGAAAGTGTGACTAAGAAAGTTAGTTTTTCCATAGATAATGTATCTAGGATAACTAATGTCTTAAAACTCACAAACACTTTAGGATCCAATTTGTCATGTATTCCATCGTCCTCTAATTCTCTTGCAGATTGTACAACTCATCCTATTCATTGTTGACTCTGGATGCACAAAGCACATGACGGGCAATCTATCTCTGCTGTGCAATTTTGTTGAAAAATACTTGGGTACCGTTCGTTTTGGCAATGATCAATTTGCTCCAATTCTTGGTTATGGAGATTTGGTTCAAGGAAATATCACGATCAAAAGGGTTTACTACGTCGAAGGTCTCAATCACAATCTTTTCTCGGTTGGTCAATTCTGTGATGCGGATTTGGAGGTTGCATTTCGGAAATCTACATGTTTTGTTAGAGATCTTCAGGGAAACGACTTACTAACCGGTAATCGTGGAACTGATCTCTATACAATTTCTCTTCAAGAAACAACTTCATCAACTCCAATCTGTCTCATGGCTAAAGCATCACCAACTCAAGCATGGTTATGGCATCGAAGACTTTCTCATCTCAACTTCGACTACATCAACTTGCTTTCAAAGAAAGATGTTGTGATTGGTTTACCAAAACTGAAGTATGTCAAGGATCAACTATGTTCCTCTTGTGAAGTGAGTAAAGCAAAACGAAGTTCATTCAAGTCAAAGACTGTTCCAAGTTCAAAAGGACGGTTAAATTTGCTTCATATGGACTTATGTGGTCCAATGCGGGTTGCAAGCATAAATGGGAAGAAATATATTCTGGTAATTGTTGATGACTACTCCAGATATACTTGGACTCTCTTTCTACGTTCCAAGGATGAAACACCAGAAGTTTTAAAAGACTTTCTCACAATGATCCAAAGAAATCTTCAAGCCCCTGTAATTTCTGTTCGCACTGACAGAGGCACAGAGTTCTTAAACAAGACACTCCATGCATTCTTCAAAGAAGAAGGAATTGAGCATCAAACTTCTACACCTCGAACACCTGAACAGAACGGCGTTGTCGAAAGACGAAACCGGACTCTCGTTGAGGCTGCTCGAACGATGCTATCGGCTTCTAAACTTCCTTTATTCTTTTGGGCTGAAGCAATTGCAACCGCATGCTATACTCAAAACAAATCAATCATCATCCCAACTTATGAGAAAACGGCATATCACATCATTAATGACAGAAAACCCTTAATTAAACACCTTCACATCTTTGGTTGCACTTGTTACTTAACAAGAGATGGTGAAAATTTGGATAAGATGAAAGAAAAAGGGGATTCGTGCATTTTGGTGGGATACTCCACTCAGTCAAAGGGATATCGTGTCTACAACAAGAGAACAAGGTTGATAGTTGAATCCATCCATCTCAGATTTGATGAGATCAAAGAGATGTTAGAGACGTCTGTTGCTAATGACACTTCAGGCCTCGTTCCCCAACGACAAAAGGCGTCAGATTATGACAACCCTGACCCCGCACCAGAACTACAAAATGTTTCTCCTTCAGCAGATACAACAGTTCCATCACAACAAGAGTTGGATCTTCTTTTCGGTCCTTTGTACGATGAATTTTTCAATGATGGTACTTCTCGTGTCAACAAGTCTTCTTCTCCCACCGATAATTCTGCTCCACAAGACACACACCCTTCAACGAATATTCACCCTACATCAGAACCGACAACTCAAACAAATGTTCATGCTGAGGAAAACAACGATAATCAAGCAGAATTTACCAATCCTTTCTGTACACCGGTACAAGAAATTGCTGAGTCTTCCTCACGCAATATTGGTACTTCAAATATTCATACCTTCAATCAACCTCAAGATTCCGAATACCGATGGACAAAAGATCACCCGTTAACTCAAGTTCGTGGAAATCCATCAAAGCCAGTGCAAACAAGACGACAACTGGCAACCGATCCTGAAATGTGTATGTTCGCACTCACCGTGAGCACTGCTGAACCAAAAAACATTAAGGAGGCAATGGCTGATTCTGCATGGATTGAAGCAATGCAGGAAGAACTTCATCAGTTTGACAGACTACAAGTCTGGGAACTCGTTGACAAACCTTTTGGCAAGAACGTAATCAAGCTAAAGTGGTTATGGAAAAACAAAAAGGATGAAGACCAAACTGTAATTCGCAACAAAGCACGACTTGTAGCAAAGGGTTATGCTCAGGAAGAGGGTATTGATTTCGAAGAATCATTTGCTCCAGTTGCTCGCTTGGAGGCTGTCAGGATCTTTGTCGCATATGCTGCATACAAGTCTTTTCCAATTTATCAGATGGACGTGAAAACGGCATTTCTTAATGGTCCATTGAAGGAGGAGGTTTACGTTGCACAACCAGACGGATTCGTTGATCCTGATCATCCAGAAAAAGTTTACCGTCTAAGGAAAGCTCTATATGGATTAAAACAAGCTCCGAGAGCCTGGTACGATGAACTCTCAAAATTCCTGATTTCCAAAGGTTTTACTAAAGGTATCATTGACCCGACCTTATTCACGATAAAATACGGGGAGGACATTCTACTTGTGCAAATTTACGTTGATGACATTATTTTTGGTTCCACAAACCCTAAATTTTCAAAACGTTTTGAAAAATTAATGCACGGTAGATTTGAGATGTCCTTAATGGGGGAAATAATTTTTTTTTAGGACTTCAGATCCACCAATCCCCATGCGGTATTTTTATCAATCAGGCCAAATATACTTTAGAGATTCTGAAAAAAATATGGTATGGAAAAAGGACAAAGCATTGGTACACCATTGGCTACGAAACCTAAGTTAGATGCAGACTTGAGTGGTGAACCCGTAGACCAAACTGACTACCATAGCAAAATAGGGTCACTCATGTATCTGACATCTAGTAGACCAGACATAGTGCAAGCTGTATGTTATTGTGCAAGATATCAAGCAAGACCGACTGAAAAACACCTCAAAGAGGTTAAAAGGATCTTTTGATACTTAAGAGGTACCATTCACATAGGACTCTAGTATCCGAAGGGTTCTGGCTTTGAACTAACAGCTTGTTCAGATGCCGACCATGCCGGATGCATTGATACTCGCAAAAGCACTTCTAGAGGAATACAGTTCCTAGGTGATAAGTTAGTCAGCTGGATGTTAAAGAAGCAGGGCAAACCTGTACTACAATTCATCTGCAGAGGCTGATACAGGGCGTTATCTGCAAGTATGTGACTCAAATAATGTTGGATGCGGACACAGCTTCAAGATATGGCTAAACACAACAAAAATACCGTTGTATTGCCACTCTGAGTCAGCCATAGCAATATCATGCAACCCCGTGCAGCACTCCTGTACCAAGAACATCCATACTCGGTATCATTTCATCAAAGAACAGGTTGAAAATGGTATAATTGAATTGTACTTTGTCAGAACTGAATACCAATTGGCTGACATGTAACTAAAGCCCATCCCGAAGAAAGGTTTTCAGATCCTCGTCATACGAATTGGTATGAAATTGTTATGACTCCAACAGGAACTGAGTTCTGACAAATGAATCTGCTTAATGCCTCATTCAAACATCAACATGTACATATTTTTGAAAAAAGAAAAATACAAAAATATATAAAATTTCAAAAAGAAAATACAAAATCAAAAAATCAAAAAATGTTTCAAAAAATATTCTTCTCGACATGTCTCTTAGAATCGATAACATAAACGTACCTAAAATGTTGAGTTAATATCGACACGGCGTGAAATGAAGTTCGAAACAGGATTCCGAAATGCTTTCAAAACATGATCATTTCTAAGTTTTCTTGATGCTTATGTGCAAATTCAGTAACTAACTCGACTTATCAATTAAAGGAAAGTTTATCAATAAAGATAACTTATCCTAACATACGAGAAATTCAACTTTTCCTTGGTCTTGAGCTTTTCTTAACCAGACATTCAAAGTTTTAACTCCAAGTAAACGGATAGTTATACGCAAATTGCGCTTACCCTTAGAGTTGAAGAGATAAGTCTTCTATAACATGATGTTTTTCAAAAATGTTTGAACACAATTTTTTCAAGAATCCTCACTGACAATCATAATTTTCAAAACTTGTATGGTCAACACTCCATCTTTCAAAGGGGAGTTTTTCGAAAAACAACATTTAATGAGTTTGGATACATCATCTCACGACCATTCTTATGTATTCAAACCATTCCCAAAAAGTCTCTTAATAAAAACAAGATAATAATGACAATTCAATAGAATGATAGTTATAAGAAACTAAGAAAAGAGCGATCAACCTCAATGTTTATTTTCATTTTACAACAAATATCATTATTTTTGTGTCAAACATAATGTAAAATTAAGGGGAGCAAGTTTTGTTCCATAGTAATTCATGCTAAGAAAAGTTTTCCCCATGGCTTTTCAAGACAAATTTTAATCACAAAGTATTTCAAAAACTAAGTGCATTAGTATTTAAAATAAGGGGAGAAATGTAATTAAAATGTGGTTCTTGAAAATAATAGTGATCTTTATCGACTCAAAGTGCTTGATACTCCTTCGAAAAAGGTTTTATGGTTACGATCTCATACCCTACAACATCTTATTTCACGACGATTCTGAAGTCATAAGGTGGTAAGGTTAGGTATTTGTCCCGATGATCTAACGCAGAAACCAAGAAGGATCTACCCAAGACACACCATAGTTTAGAAATAGCAGTCCTTAGTATAGTGGAGATGAATGTGTATAAGGGAAGAATGCCGACTAAGATTGAGCTAACACTGGAACAATCACAACAAGGTGTTAGTAATGATGTCTTGGTAAGCATTGAAGGGGTTGAAGAATGAAAAAGAAATGTATGGATAAAGGGTCTAAAGAAAGCAGCCCTCCACACAACTTAGGCAGAAACCGGGTCAATACATATGCTGTCAGAATCACAATGTTGATTGCTGACATTGAAGATGACATCATGGACCCAGTGATGTAATGCACAACCCTTCCCAGCCATTCGAGTTTCTCTCAAAAGAAACTTGTCTCATTTGTCATGGAGATACACATGACTTCTATTGACTTTCTTACTCCGAGCTAGTTAATATTGAATAGGTGGCAGTCTGCTCCAGCCTCCGATTTCTAAAAACCAAAATGCACTAATCGAGTCTAGAGCTAAGAGATCATCAAATAAATCTCATTAGGACACATTCCATGACAAACACTTGTTGAACATCATTAAGTTCACAAGCTGTTGACAAGAGTCCTACGCATTATCCTTGTGATTCTGCCAGAACATTTAGAGTGATACTCTTTAGTATTCACAATGACGAATGGAAATCCTTCCAGTGTCATCATCAAACAGCACTGCGGTAGGTGACTTGCGAGATTCTATATGAATCAAGCTTGTGTCAACTGGATATCGATTTAGTCTAGTAAATGAATTGATGACTTAATCAGAAAGATAGTAACTGTCTGATTCAATCTTACCATGTTGCCTGCTTTGAGACGTTCCGTAATGAGAACTAGCCAGCATGGTAAATCTAAATACATCTTGTAGAAGATCCAATCTTTGATCTAGAAAACCCTGTCAAGGAATTCTTTGAACTACCTGATTACAGGTACAAAATATTTATACGAGTAAAACGGTCCAACGGAACCGGAGGTTAATCTAACCAAATCTGGATGAATAACAAAGCCATATTCGTCCATACGCTTTATTGCTAACTGTTTTATTTCAGGATACATAAAGATGGAGATGGTGATGCCTTATTCCAGCTGAAGTTGGATTCATTACCACATGCTCATGCTCAATCTACAAAGACATTCTATAAGCATCAAGATTCAAGAATCATGAAAGCTTAAGAATTAAATATAAAGACTTCCGCACAAACTCTGATATACAAGATCTTCCTTTAAAGATATCAAGTCTATCAAAGAAGATTGTTAGCAAGCTTTCAAGATGATGCAAAGTATGAGCATGTTGGTCAAGACACAAGATTGCAAGGTGGCAAAGACGATCAAGACAGAAGGATAAAGGTTTAAAGATCTCGGATGAAAAAGACAAAGTCAAAAGACAATGACAATGGCTAAAGATCAAAGATCACAAAGCATGAAGGAACAAGCCTACAACGTAGACAGAGACAAAGATCACAAGAGCTCAACGACAAAAGCAATCTCATTGATCTTACGAATGAGTGTCACAGTGAACTTACTTCGGGGGAGATTGTTAGCCTCAAAATATTGAGTCGAACAATGGAAGTTCGTTCATAATTATATTCGGTCTCGGTCACTAAATTAATATACGTTGTATTAGGCTAGACGGGTAAACAGACTCATATTTGTAATCTAATCGGTCACGTGTATCGGGCGAAAGCCCAAGTAAACCCAAGCCCGACCCGTAGAATTACTAAAGGCATGCAAGCCTTTTAGTCTTAACTATAAATACCCCTCTCCAAGGATGGAGAGGGTGTTGATTCTCATTTGTAAGATTTCACTTGTATGAATTAACCAACTCTTGTTTCTCTCTCTCTAAAATTCTCTCCAACCTCTCTCTACAATTCTTCCATTTTATCTCATCTTATTTTCTTGTTCATTATGGTGAAGTGAAAGTGATTTTGGTTACCGACATTATGCGTTGCGGGGAGAAACTTTTGACTTATGTTTTGTATTTTTGTTTGTTGAAAATATATTATATCAGTCTTATGGAAATATTTCAAGTTTCAAAAATATATTCTGCTAGTTTTATGAAGACGCTGAAGTTTATGAAGATAAGAAAATTGTTGCAATATATGTTTAAATGAAAATAGGTAGCACCTTATACTTATTTTTAACATGAGTAAGTAATGTCTTTTGCCAAGAGAAAAAGTCAACCAAAAAACCAATAGCCAGGCGTTGTATTTTAACGACAAATAGGATACATGTATAATATGTCGGCTAGTATAATACCTTTTGATCCGTTTCATTACTTTATTTTTCGCAGTGTAAATGTTCTTCGATCCAGTTAAAGATGAAAAAATTTACATATGATCCAATTATAAACCGAGACCAGGTACATGTTTAAGCGCTTGATATCAAATAAAATGTTTAGCATTTAACGTAAAGAGATCAATCATAAAACATAATAACTCTTTACAAAAATGATTGGGAAAAAAGTTTACAAAAAATAAGACGATAAAATAGTCTTGAGGTTGTGTTAGTAATAAGCTAAAAGACCTTAGTCGTCTCTTGAGTAAGGTCCCGTTTGGTTTAAAACTAGGATTTAATGTTGTATTTGTTGTAAATATTAATGATGAGCTTATGTATATCCATCATTATCTCAATCATCCCATTAAGTTTTACTTGTATTTATCTCCCTTATAAATACTACATGCTTGTAACCTCTTGGATAATCATAACTTAATAATAAGAATGATCTCTTCCTCTTTCATTCTTGTGTTCTTATTCTTTATATTTATAACACGTTATCAGTACACTTTAAAAACGATTTTCAATTTCACCGGATTTGAGATATAGGTTGATAAAGTTTTTAGTTTATGATGATTAGTACTTTGATATCACTACTAAGGTAAATGTTCCTATCTTCGTATTGATGTTATATGAATCATTTATGTTAATTTTTTATTTACAATGAATCAAACTAATTTGAATATGTGGCATTGTATAGTAAACTAGTTTTTATGATTTCAAATGAATGGGTTTTATTTTCTTTTCAAAAAGATGACATATATGATGATGTTGCTATACATATAATAAATCAATCCTTAAAATAGAAGTATAATAACAGGAGACCCATTATATAAAACGATATCTTGGCAAAA